>ONZK01002950.1:45812-62151 GCA_900322385.1 Pharnaceum exiguum
CCCAACATATTCACCTTCATTAATCCCCATTTTCTCTCTCCTACAAAATCTTTGAGTTGGAAAAATCCAATTTGAAATCCAATTAAAAAACAATTGTAAAAACATCATTTACATCAAGAATTTGAAATCAATTATGTGACGGGGAAGGAGGTCCATCGATCTTGTATGGCCTTCGAGCACATCAATTCTTGATTTTATCTTCTGTTACAACTCATTCAACACAAATTGAAACCCTTATATACGCCATAAACAACATTTACAAACAAACCTAAACTGCTCTTACATTAAAAAAAAAAAAGAGAGACATAATTCAAATCAGAAATTATAAACAATTATATTGAGATACATGATAAAACTATTGTGAAATAACTAGAAAGATAAAGAACATTGTAAAACGGGTTAGGAATCACCATGTTCTCATTTTTTTCTTCAAAACTAGAACTAGGGGGAGGTTTCAAAAATACCCCTCTCTTAATATGGACTCCTCTAGATTAAATTTGTAAGAATAAAAGTTCATTTTCAATCACAGTCCAATATTGTCTCAATTTCTTATCTATGTTAAGTTCCTTTAAACTGAAAATGAGAAAACGGTTCACTCAATATTAAAGACACATAACATTATTGTAACATATTTACCTAAACTTTATCCCATATCTAAATGCATTGACTAAACTTAACCACCCTCAATATGCAAGAACATTAAGGCATGAGTATCCCTTATACTTTCATGATCCCTCTAAGTTGGTTGGAGTGGTAAGCAACTCTAACCGCTTAAAAAAAGTCTTCTGTTCGAGTCTAAGTGTATGTAACTATGTACAAACCCTTGTTGGGAGACTTATTCAGCACAACAAGGTGTACGACCTGAATCGACTCTGCATGTGGTTAAACAGAGCTAAAAAGATAAAGGAGAATGTAAACTAAAATATTAAATGATGATCTACCAAAGGAAAAATTACTTCGTAAATGATGTGACATTATACTTATTAATTAAAAGATATAATATGGTTCATCAACCTATCAATTTGAAAAGTAAGGGTACATTTTGTTCATATGTAAGGATTTGAACAGAACTAAACTGAAAAAAAAAACTAAGAAAAACTAAATTGAATTGAAAAACATTGAATGTAGTTAAAATTGTAACTATAACTGAAAAAACTGAAATATATTGTTTTTTTTTTTTGGAAAATGGTTAAATTTTATTCCAAAAAATAAAAACCATCTTCCAAAGGATAGCAAAGCACTATCCCTTGAAGAGAGCATACAAATAACGTCTTTACAAAGGGAATCACTACATTGAAATCACTTCACTAATCTATCTATTTGTACTAGCATAGGAGACCAAGCATATATATAATGCATCCTAATACAAATGTAAGACTTGATTAACTGAAATATAGTGTCTGCACTACGCTCTTGGTCCGAAAAATTTCTTGCATTCTTTCATTCCATAGGTGGTAAACTGCTGCTGTAGTTAGTAACCTCATAAGTCTCTTGCGCCAGCTTTTTCCTTTGTTTGAATTATATTGAAAACGCAAAGTTTGCCTAAGGAAAGTAAAGCATTTCCTTGCATCAATCCACGTGTGAAGTTTCCTCCAGATTGCAATTGAGAAATCACACTTGAAAAAGAGATGGTTGGCACCTTCTCGCTCCTGTTTACACAAGTAACACATACTTGCTAGGTAGAACCCTCGCTCCTGCATCTTATCATGAGTAAGTAAAACGTCTCTCAAGCCATGAGTGTAACCACGGAATGCCTCGTGAGATTGATTGAATCCCATATGGTCGCTTTCCATATACATGAATTCGCACTTGTAGTGAAGAAAAGATAGGCATCTTTTAGTTCAAATTTCGCACCCCCGCCCCATTTCTCTATGAGGCCAATTGCTGCTGCATTGCTTCCACATTTAGTGATCATCTCATCCCGCACTGAAATAATGCTCCTCCATAGCCAAGAGGTATTATCATCTCGTTGCACATCCCAAAAGTCATGCCCTTTAAGAACATAATGCCTAATCCAATCAAGCCAAACCGAAGTGGATTTCTTATGAATGCACCAAATAGTCTTTAAAAGCAAAGTTTTATTCCAACTTAACACTTCTTTCACTCCTAGTCCACCTTGATCCTTAGTTAGGCAAATTTTGTCCCATCCAAATAGGATCAGCCTCCTGCAGCCTATAACACTTAAAGACAAATAAAACACAGCCTAAATGGTAGCCTAATGATTTGGTACCCACTCTATAATTGTCTATAACACTTAAAAGACAAATAAAACACAGCCTAAATGGTAGCCTAATGATTTGATACCCACTCTATAATTTAAAGTTTTTATAAAAAAGGTTCGAATCATATTACCTCCACAACTTCACAGTTCACACCCCCGAACCTATGTTTTTTAATTTTTACGGACTCAACCCATCAACTTTGATCAAGATGGCATCTTTTTCGCATCCTAGCTCCTCTTATCTTTCAAGTATAGACACATCGTACTCGAAGGAAATGCTTAAATGCAATAAACATATATGTTCCCATCAAAAAAAATAAACATATATGCATGCATGTGCTGCAATAATTCATTACTATGATTGATAGAATTTTTATTTTGGTTTTCATGATTGATAGAAATTTAATGCAATGTTCCATCCGTCATTGCCTCCGGTCCGTTGTGCCAAGTGTCAACAAATGCATTTTCCCTCCTTAATTGATCATGTTTCCAAGCGTCTTTTCCTATTTATTTCCGTCTTAAAAGCAATGCTAGAAAACCTTAGTTAGATGTTTAGGCTTTTGATTTTCTTCATCATGAATATGCTTTGTATCCTTATATGTGTAGACACGGATGTTCGCAATCCAAAGTTAATTGACCTTTAAAAAATCATCATGACTTGTGTGAAAATGAAACAAAATGAGAATGAACACCATAGTCTTTTCATACATGACTTCTGTGAAAATGAGATTTTTACATCATTGATATTGGAAAGTCTAAGGCTATGTTTTGTTCGTCGGTACTACTACAGTTCAGTTTTTTTCAGTTTAGTTCAGTTTTTTCAGTTCAATTCAGTTCAGCGTTTTTCAGTTTTTTTCATTTATAGTTATAGTTTTTAACTACATTCAGTGTTTTTCAGATAAATTCAGTTTTCTTCATTTTTTTTCAGTTCAGTTCAGTTTTTTTCAATTTTTTTAGGTTCAGTTCATATAATTCCAGCCGACCAAAACACACCCTAAGATCTCCGTGTGCAACTAAAAAACTACTCCATTTGGTTCACAATAATTGTTGTTCTCACTTCTTTAGACAGATTTTATCTTTTAATTTGCGAAAAAAACACTTTTTATTATGAAATGAAATTATTGCAAATAGAAACGTTTTGAGATGTACTTTCATAAGATTAAAGTTTCATAATTTTTTCTTGTGTAATAATAATTGGTTAAAGTTCAAGCACACAAAACTAAAACGACAATTATTTTTAACCATATAGTACGATACAAGTTGCAGCCAATTAATGAAAAATTATCTATCAATTCGTGAAACGATATCTTGTTGGTAAGAACAAGTTACATTGTTAGACTGACCTAGTGGGTCATTAGGATATAGTGTAAGAACTAATAACCTACATATATATCTTTGTTTCCATCGTTGCTGAATGATATTCAAACTTGTCTTCAGGCATTTAAAAATATAACTAAAACTGAACTAAAAAACTAAACCGAATTGAACTGGAAAAAACTGAATTGAACTGAACTGAAACACTATCGACGAACTAAACACCGCCTTACTGACTACTTAAAAGAAATGTATAGAAATCAACTTTGTTCAATTGTAAATTTTTTATAAACATACTCTTTTATTTCATTTTCATGTATCTTTAATTACGAAATGGGCTACCTTTATTTTCAAAACGTTAGATGCAAATGTTTGATTGCTTCTCTGATGGCGTTGAAAGTCCAAGCCCAATGCAACTTTTGTTGACAAGGCCTAATAGATTGGTGGAGCCTAACTGCCTAAGATGCTGTAAACAAAGCTCCGCTGTTGGTGGGCCTCAACAAGTAAGGTAGGAACTTCAACCGGAAAGGCGGAAAGTTCCCCGACTCAGTAGAAGTTATCTTTCTTTCCTTTTTTTTTTGGAAAATTGGTGAATTTTATTTCAAAAAAGTAATAATCGGATTTTCCAAGCAAAGTAAAGTACTTTACTTGAAAAAATTCGTACATATTACCACCAGATTTTACAACCATAAACTACTGAAGTACATATCCTATTTGTGCTAATACGGGAGAACACGAAAATTGAGCACACAATCTACTCTTTATCAACATTTTTAATTGCTGGAAAACTCCTTCTACTGACGTTTCTCGGTCTGCAAAGCATCTACTGTTTCGTTCTAGCCAAATTAGGTAGGCTGCTGCTGTGGTTCTCACTCGAGCTAACTTCTTTTGCCACTTCTTCCCTTTGTTGTACTTATAATTCTTAGCCAGTGAGAAACCTCGTAGTGTAAGTTATCTTGTGTAAGTAAAACATTACGCAAGGCCACTAAGGTGCCTCGTATAGTTCACATTATACAAAATCGAAATCTTTCGGATGCAGTTTGCAATAACAGGGGAGAAGAGCATGTAAGCTTTACTGAGATTGAACTTAGTTGTATTGCTCCATTCTGCCAATAATAATTTAGTTGTTGAATTGATCCCACTTTGGTAATGAAATCATTACATGACAGCTATAACACTCTTCCACAACCATGAAGTGTTTGAGTTCCAAGAGTAAAGTCAAAAATCTTGCCCTTAATTTAAGCATATATTGTTGTATCCATTTTATCCATATCGAAAAATGACCTACATGTATTCTCCTCTAAATCTATAGTATATATTAAAAGAAAGATTGCACTAGCTATGCCTTTGCTATTGCCATGTGGTATTTCTCTTGCCATGTGGCATATCATTTATTTGTCATAAAAATTAAAGAATTGTCTTATTTAAAAGAAAAAAGTAAGAAGAAAAATTAACATTTATGGGTATGTTCTTTTCAACTTCTATTAAATGAATTGAATTGAATTAAATTAAACTAGACTGAAATTTGTTAAAATTGATCTTTAAATTTAATTATCTTGCCACTAAATTTTTAATCTATAATATATATTAGAGTAAGAATTACGAATAGATATCGTTGTCATAACTTTTTACCATCAAACATACGAGCGGAACTGAAGTGAACTTAACTTAGCATTATTGAAATTAAGTTTTTGAAAGATGAAAAGAACATACCCTATTATCATATAATATTTATTAAAACAAGAATTTGCTCTAGCCTTGTGACACCTTAATAGTATAACATTTACATTATCATCAAAATAAAGAGATGTCTTATTTAAAAGAAAAGAAAATTAATAGAATCAAACATTATATACTCCATCATATAAAAAAATCCAAAGAAAGTTAAAAAAAAAAAGAACATGCAATTCTAAAGTTCTAGGTGGTTATGTATCACAAAAAATGAACTCTATTAAATTCATTTGCCAAAGTTCAAAATAACTATCAAGTTTATACCCCTCAAACTCTAAGTAAAATTAGAAGTTTATACACCCTCAAAAAAGGGATGAAAACTATGAATAAATTCTTTATACTAAACTTGGTAAATCGGTTTGTTGGTCGCTTAGTAATGGTTAAGTAATTTGTCGTCCAGGTTTTGTCACATTCATCCGTTTTGGTTTTGGCATTTTCAGGGTTGTGTCAAATTAGTTTCATGTTACCCCAACATGTTTTAATTTTTTTAATAATTAATTAACTTTATGTTTTACTCATATTTTTTAATAGTATATAGCAAAAAGAAGTCTTATAATAGAAAAGGAAACGAACAACAATAATCCAAATATGCTAAAGCGATACATTGTAATATAGCATAATTATTAAAGTTCTATAATCCCACCTGTCCAAAATTAATCGAAATATATTTCTGAGATAAGATAAATAAATATACCCCCTCAAGATAGGAAAAACGAATGAATAATAAGAAGGAAAAAAACTTAGTAGCTTAGTCGTTCCGAGTTCACCTTTCTCCATGTTGTTCGATTTGAGTTTGACATTTTCATGCTATCTAAACTTTGGTTTCTGTTTGATCCAATAGGGTTTATTATCATACTTTTTTTAGCAAAAAATTCATATTTACTAATATTCTACAAAAACGTTATTTTTTTATATTGTTTTAAGCAGTAAATGTACTAATGTATAGTTTTTTTAAAAAAATGGGTCATTTCGACCGAGTTCCTGTTTGACACAAATATAATTGGATTTTTGTGTTCAATATGTTTCACGCAGTCTTTCTAAAGTAAATCTATTTGAGTGTAGGGATCAAATACATAAGCGACACTTTGTGTACAAAAAGTTTTCTATAGGAAAAAGAGTGGCGATATGAACATGAGATTGGAAGATAATTTGAAATTCAATCAGTAACACTACTCACCGCTTATTTCATCAAAAAATTGAAAGAATACCATAATTTAGAAATCATTTAATTTTATTTTTTAATTATAATTTTTATTGTATGGTTATGCTATTTGTGCTTAGTAGACACAACATGTTTAGGTTTAGTTTCATTAAAATTTTATTGCTTACATTATTAACAACTAAAAGATGCTTTAGGTGCGTGATTATGTACTATATCAAAATAGCTAAGAAGACCTTCCAATACTTCTTATTTTTGGTGAAATATTGGAAGTCAATACTTCAATGCGGCCATGCATTTGGGTCGATCTCGGAAACAAACTCTTTGTTCTGCACTTGGTTATTGTGGTTTTGTACATCCGACCCCCGAACACCCCCGTTGAATGAGAATTTACACTCGGTTGTTGTGGTTGTTATTGTATTATCAACTAAAAGATACAAAACTTAGAAAAATAATTATTACCAACATTCAAAGTATAGTACCTACCTCAAATGAGACGGAATGCATGATAATTTAGTTCAACAACTATAAATTTATACAATTAATTAACAAATTATATTTTTAAAAATATCAAAGGAGATACCAAAATAATATACAATATAATAAATTGATCCCCAAACAAAAATAAAACTAACTAGAAATATCGTTCAACTGCAAGATTATTTGTTAAGAAAAACTATATCACCCTCGTGCATCGCACGGGTCTTTAACTAGTTATAAACATAAATACGTAGAAGTTATCTTTCTTTTCGGTTAACATTGAAAACTCTCTACTAAAAAGAAAGGCAAAATTACCCTAAATAATTTATAGTTGGGTAATTATTTAGAAATAATCTCAACTTCAAAAATTATCTCAAAAAATCCCTTCTTGAGCTTCTATATTCCGTAATAGTTTAATGAACAACGTGCGAAGACTTTTCCGGCGATCCTTAAACATGTGGGTGGCTTTTGGCAGGAGAATACTTATGTGGACTTGTTGAGTCAGAAAAAAAGAAAAATTAAACATTAAACCCGGCTCCTAACCTTCTTTACACAACTTTTGCTCTACTTATCCTCTTCTTTCAGTAAGCCCATTTTCCCCTCAATTTCTCATATTTATGTTTATAATTTTCACCAAAAATGCCTTGCTCCTTACTCCTTGCGACTTTTCCTCATCACACTGCCATGGAAGCGATGGTACTAATCAACTCAATGGCTTTTATGCTGCATTCAAAAAAAAAAAAAAGCACCACCTACTACTTTAGTGGGTTGTAAGGGAGTTGCAACAAGTCAACAGTCGTTGCAAGGATAATCTTGATGCAACTTTGGCAAAGTTGTAAGGTTGGCAAAGTTGTAAGGTATTTGCATGAACTCCCTTACAACTATATACAGATTTCTATGTATGCAACATTAGCTTACACTCCACTTGCAACTCTATTTCCACTTCCATGTTATCCCTACAACTTTGTTACATCTTTTCAAACATTTTATTTAATTTGGTTTCAATGGGTATAAAATTTGAAAATAAAAAAATATTTAGTGGAACCAATGATGAAGCATATATGCATTAAATGTATTAGTTGAAAGAGAGATATTCATATGAATACCTCACATTATAACATTGCCAAATTTCAACAAGATTAACGCTATAACTTTGTTTGCAACTCCCTTGCAACTCACTAAAGTTGTAGGGATAAACTTGCCCTAAATGTTGTTTTATATTTTATTTCTTCTCAAAATAATACCAATACAAACTTTTTTTTAAATATAAAACATTTGAAATTGGATGAGATATTAAATGTGCCCAAGTTTTAAAGTTGTAATATAGTTGTAGGGATAATGTGAACGTGGAAATAGAGTTGCAAATATGGTATAAGCTGAGTGGCATGCATTGGAATCAGTCGCAAGTAAGTTGTACGTAGACTTGTAGGCATAAACTCGCCATTATCGATTCTGATTTTCCATTTACAAGGACTCAATGTAATAACTTTTCCTTTTTGAAAATTTCATGTACTACCTGATCATAAATGAACTAGTTCAAATAAAAATGTTTAGGAGCAATTTCCCTCGTCCATGCATTGCTCTCTTCCATATTTCGTTTGATAACGGCATAACGCCCTCAAACTCTATTATTTGAAATACATAAATACTCCGTATCATGCATTAAGAAACATCTCAATGTTAAATGAAAGAATGAAGTTCATTGTTATTTTATGTTTATCAATGTCCTTCTTCCTTCTTTTGGATGTATCTATTATATTGGTCTAATAATTCCTCCCAACGATTTGGAGTTTGCTAATCCTATCGCTAAAGGTTTAATTTCCCCACTCGAAACATGTGGAGTTTCCATCACAACAACACCTTCAATTCCAACGCAGCCTACCGTTAGTGGTTCAAACCACAAATCCATTCCCAGTCCACTAAAACACATGAGATTTTCACCAAGACTTTGGTCAGCACCAACTCTCCCCAAAATCCACAACTTCATGTGGCTTAGTGCCCTGGATAGACTAAGCCATCTTCAACTCCTTCATCATAGACAAATAACACCCTCCAGCTAGCACCTGCACATTCTGTGGCACAACCCCTGAAGACACCATCCATGTCTTGAGGGACTGCCTAGCAGCCCACCAAATTTGGTTGCCCACAAATAGAGCCAGAAACTTCTTCTCCACAAACCTTAAAACATGGAGAATCTATGCAGAAGGGAGCTTTATGATGGCATCCAATGGCCAACTTTCTTCTCTTTCACCATTTGGAAATTCTGGAAGTGCAGGAACCATATGACCTGAAAAGCTACAGAACCACCAAACCCCTCTACTGTCTCCAAAACAAAGCAATCACTCTGGTTTTACCTTTCCAGCACAACTGCAAAACCCCATCTCATGGGTCTAATGCATGGAAACAAATGGTTAGCCCCCCTTTAGGTTGGATTAAAATTAACACAGATGCCTCATACACAACTAATGCACCTCACACACGGATTAGTTCTGTTGTAGAGATAGGCATGGCTAGTGGCTCCATGGTAAAGCGGCGACCTGCTGGAGGACAACACAGAGCTAAAGCCTAAATGTGTGGTTTTGCTGTGGGCAATCCAGTTCAACTTTGCCAACATTGTGATTGCTACGGACTCAAATTACTCTTAGAACAATACAAAACAATATGGAATAATTTCCATATTGTCAACTCATTCAGGGCAATTCTCGGTGGCCGGATTGGGATATCTAGCAGGAAGATCATCCTCAGCTATGAAGGCAGAGACGGAAATCATCTAGCCGATCTTTTTGCAAAACAAGCGAGGATGGAAAGCTTGTAGGTTGACTATGTTTCCCCTCCCCCCTTTTGTAATGTTACAATATAATTATTAGCGATTGTCTAGATTGCTCGGGTATGTACGAGGACAACGTCCTAGCTTTGTATGAACTAATGAAGGAAAACTTCATCCCCCATGATCATTAATTAAATCTCGTCATTTTAACCAAAAAAAGAAAGAAAAAGGTGGAGTTGATTGTGAAACCTAAATAAGAGTTGCCTACTCCTTCCTGTTTGTGACACAGCCATGTGAAAGTAAAATAAGCAAAGAATCATGTGAATTACATTTTTTTATTTCTTCATCAACATGACATACTGACATATAAATTAAATTTAAAACCAAGACGGATCTAGAAGGATTTATGTAATTGACGAATTGTTTTACATAGAAGGAGCAGAAGTATGCGCCTATGAGGTATACACCGGTTAGACGTACGTCAGGTAAGACAACTAGACACAAATGAGAAAAAATATCACCAATGTAGGCTTGATTGAAGTGGTAAGCAGGTCTATACCACTTAAGGGAGGTCTCGAGTTCGAGCTTCATCGTATGTAAAGACCCTCATTGGGAGACTAAGCCACAACAATCAGGTGTGCAACCCGGATTGGGTCCGGATGTAGTTAGAGCCGGACGGGCAATAAAAAAATAGAAAAATTATCAAAAAGCGCAGCCTTACCCTGATTGTTTCCAGAATGACCCACTTAGTACCTTTATTAGAAATCTGTTTGTACCTGCAACGAGAAAATCGTTAGATACCAAATGTACCCATAAAAAATTTTGTACCTGCAGTGAAAAGCCGTCAGTATCCAATAACGATAAAAATATAAAGTCGTGGGTATACATGCCACGCCTAAAAAACGCATAAGTAAAGCACATGTAAATACAAAACTTTCGCAGAGAAGACGACAAATACCATATAACTGCGAACACAACATGTACCATAGAAACACTAGACTCACCAAGTCCTCACATGCTAACACTACACCCTATTCTAACAGGTCTAGCATCCTACCCTAACAGTTTAGTACCCTAATCCTCATTCTTCAAGAACTCCCATCTGAAGCCTTGTCCTCGCTAAGCGATAGGTATTGAAAGAATTAAAAATGATTAAAATTAGTTGTTAGTTGGGATTTGGGAACAATCTGAATCATTGAGCATGTCTAATAACAATAATGACCCCTATAATACACAATAATAATGATCCATCGAACAAACAATAATGACCCCTTCAACACAGTTTCATAAACGGGTTCACACAAATATTTCTATATGTACAATTAGTTATGTACATTATTTATCGAAAAGTTTTATTTATAGGGGGGTGATATGAGTATATGGCTTCTCCTTAATATATGGTGAAAATAACCTAGTTGTAGCTACTCATTCTAATATTACTTAAGAGTGTTTTTAAAAAAAAAATAATAATTGACTTGAGTGTTAACTATTATAGAAAAATTTGTATGAACTCGTTTCATAGATGAGACTGGATAATAGGGGTCATTATTGTGTGCCGAGGGGGCATTATATAGTAGTCGATGTTTCATTAATATACAGTCTCATATATGAAACGGGTTAACCCAATTTTTTGTGTGACTATTATGTAACAAACCAATGGTTAGCTAAATATGAAGCATGGGACGGGCTCTTGAAGCCATGGGCACTGGCAAACCTACGTATGTAAGGAGGTATGCGAGAGCATATATACCCCTGAAAAAAATAAATACAATTATTTTTTCTTTTTTAAAATTGATTGTAAAAAAAAAGAAAATTAACTATTGCATACCCAGCCCCGAATGTGTGAATCGTACAGCTGGGTGTACCTTGCAAGATAAACCCTGACTATACCAAATATAGATGAACAGTAGAATAATGCTTTATTTCATAAAGAGAGAAGTATTTTACATTGAGAGAGATTACAGATATGCATAGAAGCTCGAATGAGTTCCTTGAAGAGCTCTGCTCTCTATTTATAATACAAAGAGTAGATAGATGTAATCTACTTTATTACATTTTATTGGTTCTTCCAGATTACATACGGATAGAGATGCTGATTTCATCCCTTCTTTTCATCTTCTTGATGATAGATTCTTAATTAGACTCTCCCGCCTTTTGATGTTGGAGGTACTGTATCCTTTCTACGTGTGCTTGAAAGATGCAGTCAGTGAGGGATACAGTAGCCTATGCTTCTAGGGCATTATTGATGTTGTGTTCGTAGATCTCATCTCCTGAGTCAGTAGAGTTTGTTTCTCTTATCAAGTCCAAATAATTTCTTGGTTCTGTGGCTCTGTCTTCTATCCACTTTTCGTATTCCATCACAAGTTCGTATGGGATGTATAAATTGTTATAATTGTGTTCGAACTGTTCCCATAGTATCCTTGCTGTTTCCTTGGCTTCTACCATTGCAGGGGTTTCCTCTTCAATCATAGGAAGACTGGTCATAAAAATTCTTCTTCCATCTGAATAGAGTTTTACATCTTCAAATCTCATTTGTGTATAGGTAATTAAGGAATGAAAATTATAACACTATATTCTTTCGAGAGATAATTCTTCGATTTGAACTTCTGTAATCTCCGTTTGATTGATTTGATTAATAAAGAATCAATCATATAATCTTTTGCTGTTTGGAGGTGCCAAATTTGATATGGCTTAAAGAATTTTCCTTGTTCTCTCCATCCCAATGTGCTAATGATGTTAAACCTGAGATATTTTGAATAAGTATAGTATTTTGCTACCTTTCTGATCATGGTTTTGATCATCATAGGCCAATCCATAAACTGTTCGGCGCCGATGCTTTGGAAAATTAATTTATTGACTAATCCCCATTCGATATCATCTAGATACCAGATTTCATGTTTGACCATATACCCGATTTTTGGGCAAAAATCCATGTACCACCAATATATATTTTGAAGGCTGCGAATATATTTTTGTCTTATAGCAACCTTATGATCTTCAACTTGGTCTTTTATGACCTTGAAGATTTCTCTTGGGAGGATATGATGAGCTTTTTCCCAAAGGCATCTCCTGCGCATAAGATGAAAATGTGATGAATCGCATTCATCTTTGAACATATCAGTTATTTGTAAATAAATTTGAATTTGACTATAATGAATGTCTTGTTACCAAGTCATGTTTTTAATCAAATCTAAGCAAAGATTTTCAAATTTCTCCACTTTTTCTGTTTTTTCAGAAATTATTATTTTAATTTGTTCTGCAAGTTGAGTCATTGCTCTTCTATAATCTTTTCGGTTATCCGCCAAATGATGTTGCCAAGCTTTGTTTAGTGGTTCATATATTTATTCTGGGATACCTGGATTATAGAATTCTGGAAACTTTGGGTTAAGTTTAGTTTCCATTTCTTGAAGAAGATCTTGATACCGTGGTTGGTTCAAAATTCTCCTCGCTTCAGAGACAGTGAATTTTTGTTGTATGGCATTTTTAAAGCCATTTACTTGGGCTGCACATTCTGTCCAAGTAGGGTATACTCCTGGGCGTCTTCCCAAGAAACAAATATAAACTTCCTTTTCTTTAGAAATATTGAAGAACTTTGAAGATGAAGTTTCAGCTGGTGGTCTAATCATTCGAATTGGAACTGATTGATAAACATAGAGATGAATTGGTTGTCCTCCTTGAAAAGATGAAGTATTTTCCATCTTAATCCATTTTCCAGTGTGTTTCGATGTTTCGGGATTTTTCTTCTTTGTTTTTTTTAGCAATTTTTTAGTCCCTTTTAAATGTTCTACTTCAAAGGTATACTGAGAAATAAAATTGTACCATTGAAGTCTTCTTCCTTCAGTTATTGATCTTTTATTTATTAAAAAATCTTTAACTGCTTGATTATCTGTTCGAACAATAAATCTTTCAGGAGCTAGATAAATATGAAATCTTTTAATTGCATTTTTGATTGCTAATAAATCTTTTTCGAAAATTATATATTTTTGTTCATTTGGTTTGAATTTTCCTGAATTATATCCACATATTTCTTCTTTTTGTAAAATCCATTTTGGCAATGGTTTTTTGCGTTGTGTAATTTTAACATTACTTATTGGATTTTCTTCCATTTCTTCTTTTTCATATTTGAGCCATTCATTTTTTGGAATTTCTTTTAAAACTGTTCCCCAACAAAGATCAGAAGCATCAGTTTCAAGAATTAATTTATCTTCTATTTGAGGAGAGTATACTGATGGAATTTTTTGTACTTTTCTTTTTATTTTTGTAATAGTATTATATCATCGTTGGTCCAATTAAATTCTTTATCTTTCTTTAATTTTTCTATTAGAGGAATTTCTACTTGTGAAAATTTCTTTATAAAATTCCTTCCATAATTTAGAATTCCTAATAAACTTTGTAGTTGTTTTTTATCTTTTATATTTTCAGGAAAATCTCTTATTTTAGAGATTATGTGTTCTTGTAGTTTAATTCCTTTATTTGTTAATTGTATTACTAAAAGTCTATTGTCTCTTTTTCGACTTCTATTTTTTGTGGAGATAAAATTATTCCATTCTTTTGAAAGTTTTACTGATTATTTTTAAATGCTTTTTATGTTCTTCTTTAGTTTTAGAAAACACTAGTATGTCGTCTATATATACTATACAAAATTCTTTCACAGGTTTAAATATTTTATCCATCCATCTTTGAAAAATTTGAGGGGCTGTATTTTTTTTTTTGGAAAAAGGTTAAAATTTTATTAATAAACCATTTTTCCAAATGAAAGGCATAATCACCTTTCATTGTCCATACAAAAAACCATCACTAAACAACTAATAACCACCCTATTACAGACTCAATTTTTCCTCTATCTCATGCAACAGAGGAGAGCTCATAAATACATGTAAGACCCTTAGACGAATTCTTTGCTTTATCAAGATCACGACAGTTTCCATTGTAGCTTGGTGCTCTGCAAAAATTCTGGCGTTTCTTTCGCACCAAATTCCATGAATTGTTGCTACAACTGCAGCTCTGAGTACTCTGCATCTCCAGTTCTTTCCTCTGCAATGTCTACGTTGCCAGTTTATCTCATCCTTCACCTTTGAAAAGCGAGGTCGATAACCAATCCAGCTCTTTATATTATGCCACACTGCAGAAGAGTATGAACATTCAAAGAATAAATGCCTTGAAGTTTCACAGGCTTTGTTGCAAAGGTAGCAATAACTAGCCAATTGATAGCCACGTCTCTGCATATTGTCCTGAGTAACTAAAGCATTGTGCAGTGATAGCATTGCTGTGATAGACTGTCTAGGTAGTGCAACTGAGCTCCAGATAATCTTGCTCCAAAAACAATGAAGAAAAGGCCCTGCAAGGAAGTCATATGCTTTGCTGGTTTGGAATTTACCATTTGACTGCCAAGAGAGAAAGAGGGTCTTAGCAAGTGGCACTGATCCAGCTTTAAGTATAAGAGCATCCCTGGCTTGCAACAAACTTTTCCATAACCATGAATCCATATAAGTGATTACAGCATCCCAGAAATCTCCATGTTTCAGATAGTATTTACTTACCCAAGAAGACCAGACAGAATCTTTGTGAGAAGAAATTCTCCATAAGGACTTCAACATTAATGCCTGATTCCAACTCAGAACCTCCTTGATATCAATGATAATGACCTTGTGGTGTACTAAATGTCGTCAAGGGTTTTGACTCTTCAGTTAGTTTTAATTGCCAGTATCCTGATTTACAATCAAATTTACTAAATATTGTAGCTCCTTTTGTTAGATTAATTAAAACATCCTTTCTTGGAATGAAATATCCATCAAACTCTAGTTGTTCATTTAACCTTTTGTAATTTATTACCATTCTGGCTTTTCCTCTTTTAATTTCAGTATGGTTTCTTACCATAAAAGCTGGACTAGAATGAGGACTTGTTGTTTCTTCAATGAGTTTTTTGTCTAACAACTCTTTTAATTGTTTTTCAAATTCTTCTATATCTTGTCTTGCATAAATCATCGGTTTAACTCTAATAATTATATTTGGATCCCTTAACTTTATTGAACAAAAAGTGGAATTCTTTCCCATAATTTTAAGGGATTATCACTAAAATTGTCTTTTAGTTCTGCAAACAGCCAAGTATGCAAAAGTCTAAACTCTTCTTTTTCTATTTCTCCGATTTTTTCAGGAAAGAATTTATCGTTACATTTTGACTGAGGTTGATCCAGGATTTGGACTTTAACCTTATCATTTGGTAACGAAAATTCAATATATTGATGTTCTAATGTTATAGGCGCATATTTCCATATAAAATTAGTTCCTAAAATAAAGTCTCCTGCCATAAAAGGAAAACATAGTAGCTTTGGAATTATGAATTTTTTCCCATTTAACCAAATGCTTACATCTGTAGCTTTTAGATGTATAGACGTATCTGAACCATCTATTCCTGTAACACCCCGATGGGTACCCTGGATAAAACATAATAATAATGCAATATAATAATAGAAATGGGTTTGTAATATAGTAGAGCCTTCGAGATTCTACCCCAAAGTTCCCCAACAGGTGTTACTGCAACATAAGTCTGATCATATAATCCAAACCAGATCGTATGAGTAGAGATATGCTAAGCAGGTTGTGAAAACAAATAATAACAACAACAAAGGTCTTAAAATCCCAAATAACTAAAACGTGATCTAGACAA
>ONZK01002951.1:0-10438 GCA_900322385.1 Pharnaceum exiguum
GTGGGAAATGAAATGATATGGTAAAATGAGATGTTGGTGTGGTGACTGATGAAGAGAAGGGTGTTGAGGGTTTATATTGTGGGAGTGTAAAGTGGCGGGAAGATGTTAACGAGGCGCCAAATGTCCCGCCATAAGAAAAAGGAAGAAAAAGGGTCTGTTTTTGGCGGGATTTGATGGGGGAAGTTTTACTTTTACCGCCACTTCTATGTTATGTTTGAGCCCAATAAGACATGATGAAATGAGGGGCTAATTAAGTTATGAGAGGGAAGGGATAAATGGGCCTGTTAGGATTACTTTGAGCTTTTTAAAATCCCAGAGGAAAGAAATCTGATCGATTATATTGATGCATTGTTCAATTCTCAGGATTTAGATTTTAGAGGGGTGTGTTGACCGTGTTGTTATTGACTATTGTTGACTTCTTGCTTTTCTTAATAACTTTGTTGATATTGTACTTCGTGTAAGTGGCGATTGGATCCCCTAATTTAGTCATGTCGTGCAATTACACCCTCTTACAATCAATTGTACCATTTAACCCCTCTTGTTATAATAACATGTGTACTCTCAGAAGGGCATATTGGGAAATTTACTCTGACTTTTGGTCGAAAATCCCATTTGAGGGTGTCTAAACAACACTTTTATTTGTAGGGGTGTTCTTACAAACAGTGTTATAAAAGGGGTGCCACTACACAGTTGAATATATAAAAGGGGTGCCCCAACAATTTTGCCTAATATGTATTGTCTACGACCTTCACATTTAGCCATACAAAATGAATAGTAAGATTTCGATAAATTAATCTGACTCCATGCATGGGTTATGTCCTTTTGCTGAGGTGACAGGAACATATATACATAAATCAAACAGAAACAAAAATAATTACAACCTCCAATCATATTACATTGTAAAAAAAGTACAAACAGAAACAATTGAAACAATTGAAACCTCTGACACTCGTCACTTCACAAATTTCATACTTTCTTCTCGTTTTACTAATACTAATGTCTCTGATTACAGGTAAATTTGATGATATCCACCAAATGATTGCGTGACTAAGATTAATTTTGATGGATCTTTGATGGAGAATTCAGAATCGGCTGGCTGTGTATTAAGCCAATGTAACAGAAAGTTTCTGTCGGGAGGGGCTAAACCATTGGGGAATGCATCTATTTGAGTAGCTGAGTGTGTTGCTTTGCGTCATGGTATTCATAGAGTTGTGTAGTATTTCAGAGATACATGAACCAGTACTAGGGACGGGGAAAGCTTTTGCTTTATGGAAAAACTATTAACCCTTGTGTGCTACCTTATTTTCCTAGGTTGGCATGATTTCTCACATTCCTCACTCCATGTATAATCAAAAGCCCAACAACAACGAATTAAAACCTCTAACAGTCATACACTGATTTAGATAATTAACAAAAAGAAAAACAAAAAGAAGAGATAAATCAATCTAACAATCTCATTCCAATTAATTCCACAACTTCCAAATCACAAACTACACTACTCCTACCATTACCGCTACACTTAACAAAACCAATTAAACCTTTCCCAAATAAACTAAACTTCCTCCTTCTTCTTCTTAAATCTCGGCAAGCTACTCCTCCTCCATTCCGTCGAACCCATACACCTCACCAGCAAGAGCCTCTGCGACCCTCACCAACACGAGCCTTCTCACCCTCTCCCGGCTAGCCCTCTCCCTCCTCCCAATCCCGGCCAAGCCTAAGAGGACTCCAACAGTAACCCAACAGTAACAGCCATAAGGTAGTAAACACTCTATGCTGGGATAGCCCTCGCCGCCGAAAGTACCGGAATACCAAAGGCCACCAACGCCGACTATACTACCCACCACCGAAGCCACCCTCCCGAAGAACGTCGCCACCGTCATTGGCGCCCCTAAGGCTGCCATAGAGCCCTCCACCAAACCCTTCACAACACCCTCCACTGACCCGTCAATGGCAGAAGTGGCGGCATCGGAAAATGAGGTGGTAACGGCCTCTTTTAGCTCGTCCTCCCTCGGCCCCCAAACCATATCCTCGCCCCTCTCTAGATGATGTACACTCTTGAGTTGTTTATTGTAATACGAGTGCTCATTTTGTTTTTCTTTTTCTTTGCAATGTAGTTTTTGGTTTTTTGGTTGGGATTGAGAATGGGGGCGATGAGGTACTGTATTTAAAGAAAGGAGAAGGGGGTGGGGTGAGGGTGATTTTGCTGGCGTTCTTCTTCCATCTCTGATCAAAGGCATGTGAGGGGAGTTGAGGAAGACCTCGATAGACCGAGTTTAGTGGTCTATATTACTATTAATTATACTCTACTATAATATTTAACCAAGCCCATTTATCGCACATGCATTAAGATAATATATTGTAATATACAGTGTTTTCTGTTTTCAAAGAAATCATTGCCCAAAATTTTCAACATCTAAAATATCACCTGGCGCTGATTGTATTCAACGGGGTTGTCGTTTTGGCATGTGTTCAAATGATGCCACATGGATTGGACACAAGCCCAAATCCATATTCTAGAGCTTTACCATCCACCAAAAAATAAAAAAGAACTAGTGATTTGGAGCAAACCCGATTTTCAAATCCAAATAATCTTAGTTGGTGCTCAACTTGCTTTATACGATCCAATTAAATTGGACAAAACATAGTATAGCATATAACTACAGCTGGCCACGATGTCGACTTCGAGCGGACTTCGGAATAACCTGACTTAAAATAACCTTATTTGGTGCTCAACTTGCTCTATACGACTTAAATTGAGCCGACTTTGATTGAATTACATCCTAATTTTGGCCGAATTTGACCGACTTATCATGGCTAAGTCGATATGAATTGGACCAAATTATTTGATTTTAACCGACTTTTACCGAATTAAACAAACTTTGGCTATTATAACCAACTTTGACCGAGGCAACCACCCTAGCTCGAAGCCCGCTCGCTCTTTTACGGCTCGACTTTGACCCGAATTGAACCAAGCAGTTTTGAGCCAAGTCATCTTAAGTTGGCAACTCTACACTTAATGAAAACATGAGAAGACTTAGTGGGTGCTTCCTTTATTATTTTATTAATCAATAATTCCTTGATAAGTTTATTTCATTTTTCAATCCTTATTCGAGATCGTGTAGAGGATTATTTAACTTTTTCATCAAATTTAAATATGCTAAGTTCTTAAATTTGGCATTACTGTTACATCATGATAGATGCCTATAGAACTGTTAGATTGCTATTGAATGTAGCGAGTATGTGATTACATTTGCAGAGCAAAAAAGAATTTGGTACATGTTATGTTGATTGATTATCAAGAACGTAACTATTGTTTGTTTTTGTCTGCTTTTGAAACCAGCTACGGAAAGTCATCACACAAAGAATTGAAAATCACCCAATATAACTCACTGAAACATCAAGACTTCTCCGAATATGGTATATTTGATTAGTATTTGTTAAACTGATAATTCTTCTCACTATATCAACCTTTTAGCTATAAATTTTATTTAAGCCTATTAGCTCAATTAGTAGAGCTATGTGCATTTGCACATAAAATATGGGTTCGAAACCCACATAGCTACTTATGACTCATATAATCAGCTTAATAGGGGTCATTAATGAGTTTAACAGAATTCATCAATCAGTTTAACATGGTGTAGACACCAATATTTTCACAATGTGTCATTATTAGGGTAGGATAATAATTTAGGGATAATATAATCTCTAAAATATTTTTAGCTTATTTTCCAAGTTAGCTTAGGGCTATAAATAGGAGACTCGATTAGGGTCATTAATAAAAATTTGTTGGATATCAAAAGATTCACAAAAGTTGTATCCCCACAATCTTTAATAAAAATTCTTGTTCTCCAATTATCATTTTCTCCCTATTATATTGTAGGTTGAATTTTATTTTTGGTCTACACATGGATCATTAATAAAGTTCAAAAGGGGTCATTAATATGTTCTACATTATGTTGGTCATTAATTATGTATTCAGTGATACAACTAAATGAGTTTTTAGGAGGTCATTATTCTTACTTTTAGGGGTTATTTTTCTTTGTTCCTAGGGTTATTATTATAGGGAGCTTATTTTTCCACAGCGACTAACTTATGAATCCACACAAAAAATATTTGTGGACAAAGATGCCCTTCAATATCTCGCGTGATTTTGCAAACAGCTAACGTTTCGCAAACACATCCGTCATCTCATATTTTTGGTTAAGAAGTAATCCAGTGGGCCCACTAAACTTTGCCTTCCTTTTATAATTATTTCTTCATTTGTTATACTTGACTGCCCAGTTTGTTAATAGCTACGTATGCACTTCCATCGTTCATCGGTCATAGTTCAATCTTCTTATCTGAGCATCCCACTATATTTTGCATTGCAGCTCTTCTTCCCCCATTCTGAACTTCCAGAGGGGCATGAGTTACACTGCTAGTCGCAAAAAAGTAGCCAAAAATATTAGAGACATAACCGTGTATATATAAGGATTAAGGACAAGCCACAGCACGGTCACTATTATTTCCAGAGTCTAATGTTTGCTATGAATGCTATAGATGGTTAGACACGCAGCAATGAAAATCACTTGTAAATAGCGGCATTACAGCAAAAGAACGAGATATCATTTCGTTGGGACTTGGCAACAATCGATCTCCGAATAGGCCAATATGTTAAAAATTACATCTTCTTGAAATACCTCAAAGGAACAACCGTAACTTCTTGAAATAATCATACTAAGTTACTAACCAGCTAGCAATATTCAATTATTCACCAAAAAGATGATAGATACCAATCAGATTGATGACGATAAGCAATACCCACATCTTACAGCCACAGGACAACAATGCGTTTCAAATCTAACGAAAAGAAAGAAAAAAACAATTAAAAATCGACAGCTTTTCTCTCTCACCCTAACCACCAAAACCATACCCAAAAAGCGGAGATTATCAAAAAAAATCCCGATCCAGTTTTCGGCAACGGTAGTAGGAGTGAAGGAAGGAAAAAGCGGGAGAGAGATATTGTAAGGGCGTGGTAGCGATGGGAGTGAGTGCGTAAGTTCTCGTCGCCGACATTGAGTGTCATTGGTGGCTATAGTAAGGGTGGGTGTGTCAAGGGACCGACGTTGGCGGCGGTGACGACGACTTGAATGGGCGATGATGGGATTAGGAAAAATAGAGAGCGAGAAGGATAAGGTTCCTAGTACTTGATGTGCTGTCCGTTATGTTAAAGGGTATTGTTGTCCACAAACTTTATTTTGTGTGGATTCATAAGTTAGAGGCTGTGGAAAAATCAGCTCTCTTATTATAATACAGGGTTCATTATTAAAAATATATTGTCTATGTCCTCTTTTGACATCTGGGGGTTCATTATTATGTTTTACAGCGTTCACTATTATGTTCTACATGGGTCATTATTTATACAATTAAATGAGTTTTCTAGGGGGGTCATTATTATTTCTTCCAGGGATCATTATTGTTTTCTACCGGGATCATTATTCATACAAATAAATGTAGTTGTTAGGGGGTCATTATTCTTACTTCCACGGGTTATTATTCTTTGTCCCAAGGGTCAATATTAGGTTCTACATGGGTCATCATTACAAAATATAGAGTCGTGTCCTCATTGACATCCATGGGTCATTATTATGTTCTACATGTTTAATTTTGTGTTTTATAAGGGTCATTATTCATACGAATAAATGAGTATTTTAGGGGGTCATTTTTCTTACTTTTAGGGGTTATTATTCTTGTCCCAAGTTTCATTAATAGAAATATAGTGTCACATCCTCTTTTTACATTCTGGGTTCATTATTATGTCCTATAAGAGGTCATTATTGTGATGTAGAGGGGTCACCGGGTCATTACTGTGTTTTATGGGGGTCATTATTCATTTTCATATATGTGTATTACTTCCATGGGGTTATTATTGGTTGTTTCTGGGGGTCATTATTATGTTCGACAAGGTTTATTCTTATGTTCTACATGGGTCATTTTTAGTTTTATGTGTTATTAATCTTCTCTACGGGGAGATTATTAATGAAGTTGCACTGGGATCAGTATTATGTTCTGCATGGGTCGTCATTGACGTTTTCTGCAAGGGGTCATTAATGAATTTGTGTGCGCCATAAAATGCAAGAAAGGAAGTTGTAGTTATCAATATACATGAGAGGTTTTACTAATGAGATCTGAAGGGTCATTTTTATTAGTTCATGGGGTTATTATTATTTGATCATAAGGTCACTAATACGTTCTACAAGGTTCATTATTATATTACTTTCAGTGGTCATTAATAATATAGCGTCACGTCCTCTTTACATCCATCGGTCATTAATGGCCTTTTAAGAGGTTGTTAATATGTTGTACGGGGATCACTCATACGAAAATCTAGACTTCCATTAGAATTTAGTTTAAATTTCGTATAATTCATTACTCAGTTTAAAAGAGGTCATTAATCTAGTCCAAAGGGGTCATTAATAGCATTTTTAATTAAAATTCAACATCACGCAACACTAACTGAGTCCATGAGGTCATTAATCAGTTGAAAAGGGATCATTAATAGCATATTTGATTAAAACTCAACAACACGCAGTCTCCACAAAAATGCTTAACATCTTCGATTCTTAAAAAACCAAATAATAATCACCCAGTTGACGTAAAACCTCCATTAAAATGGTCAAATTCCATAATAAGTATTCCACCCCTAGAAATTGATAGACGACGAGAAAGAGTTTGGTGAAACAATTGAGCAAAACTTATTATTTTATTGCTCTTTCTTCCTATGACGCATTACCCATTTATCTGATGATGTCGGCTTGATTGCTAGTTGCATCGCTTACTTCCTATTGGAGTAGATTTTGTTTTATGTGAGGGAATAATTGGGAAATCGATGTGCATTAGTTTAGTGGTTTGCTGGTGGTGAGAGAGTGGTTTGGAAGTACTGTATTAGGCTATTAGCAATCCAAGGAAGCAGAGACAGGAAATGAGAGAGAAAGAGGGGCTAAATTAGCTCTTATTTAATATCAGTGGTTTGTGGGCCTTTATATGAGAGAGAAAGAGGGGCTAAATTAGCTCTTATTTAATATCAGTCGTTTGTGGGCCTTTATATTTTCTTGTCACACGGCTTGATTGGTCTAGGCAGTCGCATGTATAAATCCGATATACACAATTGCTTTTGTAAGGCACAAAAAATTGCACGAACCGTTTCATATATGAGAATATCTATCAATAACTCATTTGTTAGTCATTATTGACCGGTCACACAACTTTTTAAGTGTTTTGCAAATACTTTTTTTATAAAAAAATCTTCCAAAGTCAAATCTACGAGACCCCGTCAAAGAGAAAGGAAAAAAGAAAAGAAAAATCCCCTACTCCCCCACATCACACAATCATGTAGTCCCTCTCCCTTGATCAACGGCCACAATTGAATCAATGCCCATAACAAAAACTCCACAGTCCAACACTTACCAAATCTCACAAACACCCTTCCCCTCTTTTTACTTTTCCCCATCAACATAACCAAAACAAAAAAAAAAAACAAAAAACATCACTGCCCTGCCCTGCCCTGCCCTGCCCTGCCTGCCCTTTCCTTTGGAGTTTCGACTTTCCTAGTTTCCTGTCCCTCCCCTCCTCCCCCTGCCTCCCTCCCACGGCCCCACATAAATAAATAATAAAGACACAAAACAAATAAAAAAGAAAAGCTTGCATGAGTGTCTCTAATAATAACAACGACAATAAAAGATCGTACGACGACGACAATAAAGGGAGTGAGACTGATATTAATAATAAGACGAAGAAGAATAAGATGGATATGGAAGTCGATGATTGTTTGATCGCCAACAACGATCATAATAATAATAAACTTCAACCACAAGTAAGTAATCTCTCCCTCTCCCTCTCTCTTCTTACGTGTTTTGCTATTTGAATTTTCAGAGTTAATTTGAATATGGGTATTGTTAATTATCTTTGTTTTTGATGATGGGTATCGTTAATTATGGCTTGATCAGGGTATTTGAGTGACTTTTTTGATTAGCTAGTGATATTGTGTTATTTGGGTGTTTCTGGGTTTTCTTTGTTTTCTGTTTTTTCTTGGGGGATTAGTTAGTATGGTTGAAAATAATGTAATTTAGAGTACCCACGAGGGAAATTTGATTTGGGTTTTTTTTTTCCGACCCAAATATGAAAACATTGTTTTTCTTTGGTTTTTTTGACTTTTTTGGCATTATTTGCAGTGTGAACTGTGAAGTGCTTATAATGTTGGTTGGAGGAAGTTATAATATTACTTGGCAGTGTTGGACTTTAGTTGGAAGTTATAAAATTTTGTTACTATATGGCAATATAAACGAAGATTGTGATGAAGAGAGTACAGTAAGATTTGAATGTGAGAGTGAAACTAAAATTGTGCAATGCTTGTTATTCTCTGCAATATAGGCGCATGTTCTTTACAACTTAAGTTCAGTTCGGTTTTTTGCCCTTTAGCTCGTAACTTGCGAATGTAAGAAGTATTGATCCCGATATTTATTCTAGTTGATAGTATATCATTGGAAAGGTCTCACCATATAGTTTCTTAGACGTACTTTATTGATGGGGTTTGATAATTGATTGAGTGTCAAAACAATTAAACAAAAAGTTCAGCTTTTTTAGCCCTGGCTGAAATTATTAGATGGTTCTCTTATCATAGCTGGCTGATGTGTAATTCTTAAGCTTTTGCTCATACATGCAATTTAATTTTCAGGATGTGACTTGTGATATCGGAGGTTCAAGTGGTGTCAAGAGTTCCACATCAGGATCAAACGATAACCATGGATCAGCGTCTGATTTATCTTACCAGGATGATGAAGCCAATGCTGATGAGGAGCTGGATGATTATTTTGATGATGAAGAGGTTGCTTCTGATTACGGGGATAATGATGATGACTATGAATATGATGACGATGATGATTACCTGAAGCTACAGGCTCAATTCGACAATGTAGATTTGCCTACTGGAGTAGAGGTAGAGGTAGCAGTGCCTTGGTTGCAGGAGCCTTCTCCAAGTGAGGACAAGGCTACTGCTGCGAATGGGACTGGGAGTTCAGGGTTTTCGGGCAAGGAAGTGATATCTTCTGGTGCTAGCAGTTCCAAGGCAGCTGCAAAGATTAAAAAAGAATGGGAGATGGACGATATTTTGAGAAAGTTAATGTACTTTAAACAATTTGATACAGTTGCTGATTGTTCTGATCATCACTTCCTTGGAATCAAATCAGGGCGGCAGGTGCTCTACAAATTCGAATTGATATATTCTCTTATTATAAAGAACTTGCTATTTACTTGATCCCTTGATTTGCTGTGTGTACTTATGTCTCTTATTGGTGCTGTAGCCTTCAAAATCTTGGGCCAAGAAGATTCAGGATGAATGGAAAATTCTGGAGGGTAATTTACCTGGTGAGTTACTGTAAGCCTCAGTTGGAGTCTAGGGACTCTGTGTGGGGAACCAAACAATCTTTTACTTCTTGATTTTTTGTAGGCTTTTTTTTTTGTATAAATAAAGAATCTTAATGTAGTTACTGATAATGTCAGTATTGTAGCAGCCTCTTCTGATACAGGGAAAGTCTGCGTACAAGTTAACCCCTTAGATCCCCCCTGGAATGAGAATTAAGCTGGATTTTTGTTTTGGGTTGCTAGTTTAGGATTTTAGCCTGTTAATCCCCTAGTCGAATGCCTGTGTCAGCATGTCATATGCGTTCTTGATAATTTGTTTTCCTGTAATCTTGGTATCATGTCCCCTAGCCTGTTTTCTGCTAATGTTTTGTTGTCGACCATTTCACTGTCTCATTCACTCCTTTGCATTCTTCCTTATGTGTTTATGGTCTCATACATCTATGTAGATATCAATGTATTGTATCATACTCATTCTGGCATGAGATTCTTGTTTTTTTTTCTCTTTTTATAGCAGGACCTGTTTTCCATGCATCAACTTGCTCCTGTTGCCTAGGCTTGATGTACTCTGTTCTTTTCCACTTGCAGAATCGATATTTGTCAGAATTTATGAGTCACGGATGGATCTCTTGAGAGCTGTCATTGTGGGACCAGCGGGCACTCCATATCATGATGGGCTCTTTGTCTTTGATGCTGTGTTTCCACCATCTTATCCGAACGAGCCACCGGTTGGTTACTGTGACACTTCAACCTGTTTAAAGTTTCTGAGTAATTTGTTATCCCATACGTTCTCTGGAAAATGTGGAAATGTTTGTCATTGTGATACTTGATCATTTGTGCCTGTGATATGTACTAGATACTCTAATCTGGATTTTTTTCCGGGGGGAGGGGGGGAAGGAAGACTTGTCGTATGAAGCTTTATCAATGATTTTTTTAGAAAGATTATTTTTCTATAGGAAATATACCATTTTGGTTACCCGACATATATCATAATACCAAGTTGGTACCCGCTTTTTTCAATATTTCAAAATAGTTACCCGAC
>ONZK01002951.1:32833-46401 GCA_900322385.1 Pharnaceum exiguum
TCATTTTTATGTGACTAATGACTAGTGGGTATTTTTATATGACTAATGACTAGTAGGAATATGACTAGTGAAATCTTTTATATGACTAATGTCTCCGACGCACTATCTGACTTTTAGTCATATTTTTTTTATTCATTTTTTTTCTTTTTATTAGGGAGTGCCACCTTGTATGCTAGACTAGGAGACTGAACACACCCTAACATTCCTGTCACCCCAAGTCCCCAAGGCCAAAACAGAGGTAGGGTTCGCCAGAGATGGAAAAATCACAAAAGGGTGCCATTTATGGCGAAACATTTCCTCAGTAAATCATCCTTACGCTAAATTGGATAACTGCAGAAAAGAAAAAATTAAAAAAGCGAGCTTTAAGTGATTATAGGAGCCCATATTGACAAAGCCTACTTCACTTCTCAGTATGAGTAAAAAAAGTGACAATCCAGACTTTTTAGGCGTCAAAGGTATGATATTCTATTCCCCGCAATCGTTAGTCAATCTCACTCTGAAAAAGCTTATCCAGTCAGATCATGTTATATCAATTAACATCCTTATAGTGAGAAGAGTAATACAGAGAAAAGAAGACAAAGTTGTTTTAAGAATGCATGAACCCTTACCAAATTCAAGATCAGCAACACAGTTATGAGATAAAAGCTGAGGAAGTACACCAAACTCCAGGAAGTTCCTGTCAAAACTCTGTAGGTCTGAAAGAAGAGCAATTACGCTTATGGATTAGCTCTAGTTGATTATAGATACCATAACCAATATGTTTGTATGTTTAGGCCAATGATGTAACCAAATACGATGTACAAAAGCATTTTAGTCTAGCAATGAGATGACACATTGCAATTTGTAACAATAAGAGGGTAAGGACTCTTCAAATAAAGTACTTCTAATTTTCTATGTAACACCGAGATCAGCTGCCTTAAGACAAATCCATCATGCCACTCAGCTACTATAAATACTGAATAGCAGCGAATACATGTTCACAGGCTCACCTGGGACTGATAATGAAATTGGGTCACGAGCTACTCAAGCTTGGCTCAGGCTCGACTCGTGAACTAGCTCAGATTTTTATATGCATATATATGTATCTTTTCAATACAAATATATATCATGAAAAAGAAAAAAAATATATACATGCCAATGTGGGCTTTTGAACACATGATATATAATGTACTCGTGCTACGTGAATGACAACGTCAACAATAAAGATATCAAAAAAAAAAAACATCGAACCAAGTCAATGTTTTATTCAACATGGTAATTTATAATGACTATAATATGGCCAATTGAATTATCTGCTCTAAATGTCCGATTTAAGATATTTGTAAATTTTCATTTCTGGTAATACATACATATTCATACAAATACTAAAACTAATTTTATAAAAAAGTGTTAACTAAACTAGAAGGATAAATATTGACTTGGTTCAATGTGTAAAAGACAAGATTGACAAAATGGACAATTAGTTTGAGTTGTGATGAGTATTATTAACTTTTAAGGTCCATCATCACCATCAAAAATATTTGAAAGTAGGGCTGAGCTTTTCCCTTATCAGATTGGATTCTTTTTTTTTTAACTACAGAATTGCATAATACACAAGGATCAAATCAAGCTCAAAATCACCACGCAATTTTGAGATTATTGAGCTTTTAGATCAGAAGCTCGCTAGAGCTTTGAGCTCAAGCCAAGCAGGCCTCAAAAGATTGTGCACTGAGTCGAGCCTAAGCTCGGGCTCGGCTCTTCTCGTTATCACCCCCACCGCACAACATCATCTGAAGTTCAACTGCAGAACTTTTGGATGGTATTTTTAACCATTACAATGAGACAACTGCACAAAAGCTAATATATTTCCAGATAAGTTGACAAGTAATATTGTACTCCTAGTCCTAGACACGTATAAAAGTCACTAAGGCATAAAGAAATGGTCAAGGATGAGAAAACCTTTCCCACATGCGGTAATGCAGGTGAGAAAGAGTGCCAGTAGAACGCGTGTTAAAGCATTTTTTGCAGACGGAAACAACAATTTTTTAGGAATACGCCACAGAATAGTATAATGTTACCTGTGGTGACAAGTAGTTCTCTAACACCAACAGAGAACCAACTTACCGACTAATCTATAATCACCATGAGTACTTGATGAGATACATCTACCTGTTGGGTGAGACAAAAAGGTATCTAAGTTGAATGGACACCACTAAAAGCACTCTGAATGAGAAAAGCAGTGTGCAACAGTCTCTTCTTATTCTTCCTGGAGGTGAGGGGAAGGACCCCTCATCTCCAACTTTTGCATAAAAGCAAGAGATGACATGGTCCTTTCAATATCAGATAACCAATATCCTCGCCTAACCAAGGAGAAGCAAAAGCATTTATGACGCACATGCAGAGGATACTCCCACAAAATCCTTGTCTGAGCAAGTACTAGTATTGAACGCAGTAAAACATGGTCCACAAGAAAGCCTTTCATTAAGGTCATTCATAAAGACATAAAAGGGAGCCAGACTATGGAAAAAGGGTAGTGAAAAAGGATGGTCAAAGGGTAAATCTGACAACGTACTAAGAATACGCATGCATTAGGTGTGCACTTATCGACATCAGTATATGAAAATTTTCATGTTGGAAACCAAGTAAAAGCAATGAAAGAAAATAAAGTGCACAAGCAAACAGTGCCACCAGCTAAAGGGTAAATCTTTGTTGCAGTCCTCTCCGACAAAGAAGTAGTGAAAATGAAGTTGGAGTTATTTTAGAAAATCTCACAACCATCACTATTTTAATTTTGTCATGACTAATATTAATGGGACTATTTAGGGATCTAGTTAACCCACGTGCTATCAAGAAGCGAAACTCTTATCGTAACTCCAGTGATGGTTCATGTACTTAGGCTACCTATATGAGAGGCTAATGAGTTACGCGTTTTCCGTGTGGTAAATGCTCTTCCATATGGGGAAGATCTACATCCTCACCACCATTCTCCCTATATATGTAAGATTTCCACATAATCAACTCACGAGAAATATCATTTTGAGGTCCACCAATATATCATGTGCCAAGTTCTCTAACATATTGGAACCCATGGTGAAATCCTGGTCTATATTAGAACTCTATACAAAGCCCACTATATCTCCAAACACCCAAAAAGAAAAAAGCTCTCCCAGCAGAAAGTATATTATGACTAAGACGCAATTGAGAAGACATCGCGATGACCATGGTAAATAGAAAACTTTATTGATTTACTATTCGTTTTCTAAATTCTGAAATCGAAAAGCGAACAATGAACGGGAAGCCAACTTGATGTGATCGAGTCTACGGTTGTTCCTTAGTAACTTAGGGGTAGAGCCATAGCTACCAACTGATTTTAGTGTGTCTAATGTTCCTCTTTTGTACATGTTGTGCCTTACTTCGTCGAGCAGTGTCTGTAGGGTTATTGCCGTCCTGCATGCAGATTATTTGTGTATTAATTCTGCTTTGCTTGTTCCTTCACGACTTTGGTTTTTATGGTTGTGTGAGATTAAAATGGTTCTCAAAGTTTTTTAAATTCGTGGCTAAGAGGTTATCATAAAGGTTTTTTTCATGGGACATTCTAGAAACAGCCTCCTTCGGGATAAAGCTGCCTACATCAGACCTCCTCAGCACCCCACATCTGAGATGGGATAACACTGTGTTGTTGTTCGAATCCTACTAGGGGAGATTGGATTCATTCGTAAATTCCGAAGGAATAAACACCAGCAGTCGAATGCCTCTATCATGACTCTAGCACAGGCTAGTAGGAAGATATTAAAGAAATTGGAATGCCAAGGATCAAAGACACAGATGCATGCTTCTTTTATCTTGCGTTTCTGAGAGGATCAGTTTGATATTAAGTCTTGACAAGGGTAGTCCATTCAAAAGACATAGGTTACTCACTGCTAGCAGTTGTGCAGCATTCGATTATAAGGAAAGAAAGATGAACAGGAAATGTCGAAAAAATATTTCATGAACAAGTACTCTACCTGCATCCAGCTCTGCCAATTTCCCATGACAACTAAATTGAACGTTGTCACCATTGCATTGGGATAATCATTGAAGTTGAAGAGTAAATAGCTGAATTTTGTCAAGGAAAGATGAAATCAAAACATAGGAGTGTTAATGTCTTCATGATCATAAAAGTAAGGGAGCAATCCATTGAACAAAGAAGAAATACTCCCTAAACCCCAAAATGAATATACTTTTGTGTGGTTAATATTCGCTACCACAAAGTCCATATAAAATATTATTAAAAAACAGAAAGAAGAGGGATGTTGTATGCAGAAGGAGTAAGTATCTACGAAAAAAATAGCACAAAGTCACAATCGACAAAGTTTGAGCATCAGAATAAACTTTTGTTGCAGCTAGGAAATATTGGGCACAGAACAATCTGCTAAAAGGATACTCATTTTCTGCCAGATCAGTTCCTTCCAAAGACGGATTCCCTGCATTAACAATTCCACCAAAAATCTGCAAACGACAACCACATGAGAAAGTTACAATCTGACTCATCCACCCAGTACTCTGCCTATAGTAGCCTAGTTAAGGCAAGTGGTATATGAAAGTAACATTATAATAATATCGTCTCAAAGTGAGGAGGTTTCTATGAATGAAGTATTACAAAACCTGAATACCAAGAGAACTGTAGATGCACATGACACAAAAGATCGTCCCGAGATACGGCATCAAGCTGGGGAGTAGCGTTAAGAATGTTGCAACAAATGCACGATAGCGCTTGACATGCATAAGAAGTCTTACTAATCGTAACACTCGAGCCAGGATAAGATACCGGATCCTGTATAGAGACGAGTACACGAAAAATAACATTGAGTCAAAACCTATTCTAATGTGACTTCTACAACAACAACAACAACACAAAAACTCAGTTAATCCCATCTAGGATGGGGTCCTGAGGGAGTCTGATGTACGCAGCCTTACCCCGAAAATCGGGAGACTGTTTCCACTGTTTCCAGATATTCTAATGTGACTTCTGAGCTGCCTAAAGCAATTCTACAAAGACGCGAGGAGACAAAAGATCACTAATAAGTCCAATAAAACCTTTGGAATTCCATGCGAAAACTTGCACACACATTGATATTAAAGCACAAGGTATTTGCTGTGGTCAATTTTTGTTAGACAAATCATCATTATGATAAAGAGTCAAAGTGATAAATAATTTCGAATTGTTTTCAGAGATATCTTCTCTTTTGATACAAGTGATGGTAATTACTAATTTAGTACGGTCTTTAATATTTTTTTAAAAAGGAAGAAAAACACTACACTGTGATCAATGCTTAAAACAATAATTTAATGAGAAATTTATATAAATCTTATATCAAACTTACGTGAGGTGACACTTTGAGAACAGAGAAAATGAAAGTTCACGTAAGATGTCACACCCGATTCAATGGGGGTGATCGGGGGCGGGATGTACGCAACCTTACCGATTTAGAGTTTGTTTCCAAGATTGACCCCAAATGCATTGCTGCATTGAAGTATTGACTTCCAACACCTTCACCAAAAATAAGAAGTACTGGAAGGTTTTCTTATCCATTTTGCTATAGTCAATAATCACCTAAAGGTGAGAGATTCTTTCAACTTCATAGGCGATGGACCATAAGATGTGACACTAGTCACTTGAAATGAGAGTTCATGTTTTAAAATTTATATAGATTATTTAATGAAAAAAGAACAAGTTCCAGTAAAAACTAACTATTGGTGAGAACTATGAGAACTATTTAATGAAAAATGGATAGTATAGATAGATATAGATGGAAATTCCACCACTGCACTTGAATCTCCCATCTTCTATTTTGAGTTGTCCCACTTTTGTTTCCTGTTTCCTCATGTAAACTATGTCCTTACCTTTTTACCATTTTACCCTTCCTTTTATCCTTTCCCCAACCTCACCAACCTTCACTATCAAAAAAAAAAAAGCCTCACCAACTTTTAATAGACACACTTTCTCTCCTTTCAGTCACTTACTTTCCCAAGCGGCCAAACATCGATGTGGGCCTAGGTAAAAGTTTATTGAAAGGTTATATTACAAACAACATATTCCTCCATTTGCGTCAAAACAAAGTGGGAAGACAAAGTGCGGACCGAGGTAATAGCATCTTAACAGGATTGTTCTTGAAAGCCTTAAAAAAAAGTTAGCACGAAATAGCAAAATTTGCATGACATAATTTTAAGGATGACATTGTACAGGATTTGTACACATTTTTAAGCCAAATTTGCATGAAAAAGACTTTCGAGGTGAATATTGCACATGCCAATTCATATGTATAAAGACAATATAACATGTGATCAAAAAGAGTAAAAAACAATATAACATTAATGTATACCGAACAAAGGATCAGCAGCTAACTACTCTTACCATTCTCCATTGGAAAGGAAAGTTTGATCGTCAGGTGATGCAAATGTCACTGTTTCACCAATAACTGCAGAACGTTGTGACAATACTTAGGAGAGAGGGATTTATGTTGAACCAGAAAAAAAGAGTTATGCAGAGTCAAGACTTTGTCATAGATGGTAGATTGATTAGAAGTAGAAGCAACAACAACATGAAGAGTCAAAAAATTGTCGGGCATGAATGCTCGTACAGGCATCAAGAATTTACTCAAAGTTTCTCAGTTTTTATGAGAGAAGAACAGCTAAGAGGAGTGAGCAAAGTCAGTCAGGTCATGTTCAGCATCAATTGAGTTGCGTGATTAGGAGTCTGAATGATGAACTAAAGGGAGAGTGTAACAAAGTACGGGAGGAATGTGGCGATTTTAGTATCTTTAAGCTTGTTTAAGTAATAGGCTAAAAAGCATTTTATATGACGGCTCAGAGACAATTGGAAATTCTGGTGAAACATTTCCGAGTAACCTATTTTTCAGCCTCGCAGTAAACATTTCCAGCCTGACACTGGTTTTTTTTAAGCCGCTCCATGGCCTCTATTTTTTTCTTAGTTTCAGGTAGCAGATTTCACTTCAAGGCCCAGCAGCGAAGACTTTTCAGTTTAGTTTCAATGTTATTTAGCAGGTATCACTGAGAACATGAAATGCACGTAAACTGTACCATGAATTCTAGAATGAAGGTGCTGAGAAATCAGTCCACATGGAGAGTGAGACATGAGGAGAAAGGTGAAGCTACTAATCAAATAAGTTAAATCAAAAAGGAGGGTCACCTATTACACAAGTGATGATGAAATCGAATCGATTTTGACCATCTCTCCAATAATTAACAAATCCGTATGAAAAAATCTTCAACGCCATTTCCACCACATATATCCATCCTGTAAAGACAAAAAACAACGCAAACCTTAACTACTCTAAGAGCCCAACAATAATAACAGAATTAACACAATCCAAATTATAAGAAGGTCAAGATGCTCAAGCCCTTAAACATATCAATCATGGGTGAGAAACAAGAAAAGAGATTTAAGACACACATCTAAGCCGTACACGACACAGATCAAGATGATCATGCCCTTATCCATATCAATCACGGCTGAGGAACAGGAAAAGAGAAGAAAGGCACATCTATGGATGATCATTTCTAAGACGGACACCAAATGAGACTATTTGTACACCTATGTCAATTTTGGAACACCAGTATTTTCCTTTTTTTATCCTAGTTTATTTTGCATTATAATTTATTCAGTCAATGACAGGAATCCGAGATGCCATAGAATAGATGTCTGAGGTCTTCAGACAGTATGCTACTGGGAAAAACTAATGGTGATTCACAGCTACAGTTTACTAAAATAATGTGAATACTAGAAAAACAATCCAACTGAAACAGAAAAGGGTGGATAACTGATGAGATTCTTTGACGAAATGGAGAACAGAAAGGGAAAAAAGATCTTGATCAGCCAGCTCAGGCAAATCAATCGAGCCTTACTGGCACAAATACATGAAAGCACTAGCACCTTCTTCTCCCTTCCTAATACCCACAGCACGATCAATTTAAAATTCAAAGGGAATACAGGACCCCATTCTCCTCAACTACTTAAACACTATATAGCACAGAGATGTGCCACCCCAGACTGTAGGAAATAGATTTAACAAAAATGCCAGCCCAGCACAGTGGGGCCGTTCCAGACGGAGTTGAACACTGCAGAATAATTTGGACTAGGAATTTCTAGGAAGCACCAAAAGAATAGACAAGCAAGATCACTTAGCAAGCTTTTTGTTTCTTCGACGGAAAAACAAAATTAAATAAATGTAAACATCAAGGTTTCGCGTGTCTGAATTACTTTAAGGTTCACAGTCTATTGTGGATCCGATCCCAGTTAGTACTCCAACAAAAAAAAAATCGGCCCAAGGCTTTGAACAACTAAATGGCAGAATGATCTGCTAGTGAACAACAAGTGATAAAAAATTCATCCAAATCTAAAGAAACCAACCAAGCAAAGACTGAAGCACACTATTTGCAACCGAGTGACACAAGTCCCCCCTTCTTGTTGCCTGATCCCCATCACCATTAACATGCACCTTCCGGTCATATGCCTAATATTGTATTGTTTTTGGTGATCCTGGGCTATCCTGCATTGCTAAGTTAGAATGGTTCTTTTCAGTGGGGAAAAGCATCAATATGCCAAGGGGCCACACCCAAATACTTTATTGGGATGACTTTATTTTTTTAACAAAAGTTTCAACCAAAGAAACATACAATCTGTAGGACGATTTATATGTGCTTACCGAAAAAAAATTCTACCACTTGCCACACTTTTTGAGCAGAACTGTCCGCTACATCAAGCTGTTGGAACAACATTAAAACGGCACTGATTATCACAAACAATATAAAGCAAGTTTCAGAGACAGATGAATCGAATCAAAAACAAAGAAAACAGCCATATTCAAGAACAGCTCTCAGATCATACCGTTGTCTCTATGATGACTGCAACAAAATTGATCACCAAAATGACAGCAATAAGGTTTTCGAATTTTTGACTGCGAACAAAGGCCTTGAGCTTTTCCGCTAATAGAGAATTGTAAAATTGAAAATCATGAAAGCAAGAAGGCTGCAGCGAAGAAGTATAAGTACATGAGATTTTAAATAAGACATATATGAACTATCTTCAAAGCAATTATTAGAAACTTACACACTCCTCCTTCGCAAACTTCAGCGCAATAGCATGGCAGAGATCCGCAAACTCATCGGCATTAATCTGTGAACGAAGACTAAGTGATTTATAAGTGATAAACCTGAGGGAAATCTGTCAACAGTTGATGACCTAACATAAAATCGGTAACTTTGAGATAATCATATCTCTAGAAATTTGCATCCATTGTAACAAAAACTGAAGAAACAAATTGTGAAAAAAGAGGACAAGAACCAACCATTCCAAACCCAGAAGCTTAACATCTGTAAGAACTCTCACAGCAACGCAGAACTCAAAACAACACCATGTACCAATTTCACTTCACATTCATTAGAAGTGATCGCATGCATTGGAGTCAGAAGCCTTTGGTCTATGAATTTTAGCTTAGTATCATCAGTGGACTAAATTAAAATCACTTTTTAAGCTTTCAGTGCTTCTCTTCAGTGAAGTTACAAAAGTCATCTTTCAATGCAGCAATACATCTAAACGTGTCTCTCTGAACTTACTTACAGTGGAAAAGTTGCATAATTCTCAACCCGATAGACCCAACAAAGCTGAGGTTAAACTAGGATATTTTGTTGTTGTTGCTCATTGTGCACACCACACTTCAAATCCACTGGAGATGTACACTAGTCCTAGCCTCTATATCTATCAATGCTCATTTTGACTTCTGAGGACTTCTTTCAATACACTCAATAAGTCACATATGAGAACCTTACATTTAAATGACATGAATGATTCCAATGTAGGGGCATCAATGAAAGAAAAGGGCTGAAGATTGGAAGTCAAGAATTTGGCACACCCGATGATTACATCCTACCCAGGCCCCACATGTTCCATACTACAGATTACCTTGACATCATGAGAATCATCCAACTCGTCAAATATCAACCCAAAGTCATCCTGTGACATCTTAGGCAGTGTCCTGCAGAATCCAGAAAAACGGGGAGAAAAGATTATGACCACAGCCACAAAAATCAAGTGCATAACAGCAAAGTATCACCTTCTTATTTAACAAGGTAAGTGATTAAAAGATATAGTTTAGATAGTGGAGCAGAAGTATAGCAGACACAGAACAAAACACACAGTACTTGACTCTGATATATACAGGCATCCATGAATCCCACAACCAATAGAATTCTGAATGCAACGAAAGCTAAACACAAACTTCTACTGAACAGAGACAACCCACCAGATTAGGGAAAATCATCGCTACCGGGTACCCAAACTGACCCAAAACCAGACCCCAAATCCAGGAACCAGCTGAATCCGGTTCCGATGCTGTTTCTAATATTTGGGACTAACCGGTTACCCAGTAGCCTTGCCCAAGAACAAAATATAATAATAAGCCGAGCATTATTCATATCGCAGGCCCTATTTCATTTGAGTTACCTTAACTATTTTCTTCTCTTCTCAGCCACCATCTCCCTCTCTTTCTCCTCATCCTTTTCTCCATCACCTATTCCTTCTTCCCCTCCCTCTCTCTCCTCATCCTTCAATATATCTATCCCAATTCGAACACAATTGACCACCTTTACTACACTACATGTTAATACTTTATCATCATATCTTGGAAACACAAAGGCAAATTCTTATACATGTGGGGTTTGGGTTGGTGGGGTGAATGAATATCTGGTTATTGTTTGAGATTGGGGTTAATTGGCATTTCGACTGTGGTAGCTTGATGTTGAGATTGACAATGGTGTAAATTTGACAACCAGATTAGCTGAGATTAATTATTATTATTTTCTATGGGGTTGGAGTAGCGCCTATTGAAGATAAAATGAGAGAGCATCACATGCGTTAGTTCTGGAATGTGAAGAGAAGGCCTGGAGATGCTCTGGTATAGAAGGTTGGGTGAGTGAAGAAATAGTGACGGGTAGAGGGAGACCTCATCAGACTTGGATAAGAGTGGTTAAGTTATGGCTCTAGTTGGCTTGGAAGAGGGCATAATTGGAGATACAAGAAAGTGGAGAGAAATTATCCAAGTACAGGATTGTAATTGAGGATTACGGTGCTTGTGTGTGCGTACGTATGTGGGTGTGTTTGTTTTATTCTTTTAGTGTGTGTGGCGTGTGCTTGTATGTGTGGTGAGTGTGAGTTCCTTTTGTGTGATTGTTGAATGTGCGTGCTTGTGCGCGTGTGCGAGTGTGTTTGTGTCTTTCAAAATAATTTTTGGTCCATGTTAGCCAGCACAATAACTTTTGGGAATAAGGCCAAGTTGTTGTTTTCTGTCTGGTACAGAGTCAAATCGGTTATGGACATCGAAAATCCACCACTTTTGGTTCTGATTCTATGTAAACATACCAGGTACCCCGTTATGCTCACCCCTATTCCTCCCCAGAAAAACTTGCCTTAAAACACATAATCTTCAAAGAGATGGATGTTGGTCACTTCATATTTTCTGACACAATCATAAGACAGAAGAACAAATGAAAAGACACCAAAACATATGATTGTAAGGAGTACAGTTTTCAACTTTTCATGCATGAAAGATATCTGCATGAAGAAAAATATAAAAGAACCAAGTTCTCAGATATGGAGAAGTATGCATAGTCAATTTCACGGTATGCTATACATATGATGACTTTGGGTTATATATCTGGAGGGACTGATAGAGCACCTAAACAGTTATCAATATAATTTTGAGGGACTAGGAAGATTTTCTTCTCTTCGTAGGCACTCGCTTCAATTTTAAAATGGTGATTATAAAGAGGTATCTCATGAGAAGTTTTTGGTCTATTAGCCTGTGACTTCGTGGTGTTCGTATCATTTTCAGCCATGTTTCTCCACAGTGGCGGAGACAAGGGGGGTCATGGAATTGTTAATATGGTGCACTTTGAGATGAATATGTTGTGAAAGCCGGCCCCTCCTTTAAAAAAATCCTGGCTGCGCCACCAAGAGAAACATTATAACACCATGAATGGATATCCTTGCCATAGACTTCCACAACTGCCACCTCAAAGCATATTCATATTGAATGCTGATTTGTTGGGTGTCACAAAAAAGGCAGAAGTCCTACGCGAGTCCAGCATCCTAGCCAATCTAGAATAATAGAATTCTCCAAATAAACACATTGTATACGTTGCAGCCCAGTGAACAACAAATACTTTCTTTTCAATAACAATTTGTAAGGTCTTTCTATTTACAACAACAACTAACCAATTCAATCCTTCCACGGGGGTCTAGGGGGGTCAAGATGTACGCAGCCTTTTCCCCTGTTTCTTCCTACAAAGAACAGAGAGGCTGTTTCCAACAGCGAGGGTCTTTTCTATTTTACATGCAAAATATATACCGTCTTTCAGGGTGGGATGGTGGTTTGTGTACACTTTTTATCTAATAGATAGAGCAAAGCCATAAAATTAACCTTGATCTCATATGTAGTCTATAAGTCTAAGCACTAACTAACCTTCATCTAGACACTGACATGATGGGTGCCTGAAAAGTCTTGTATCGTACAACTAGCTCTGTGGATGTCAAAATTTTGCTGAACTTCTTCCCTTAGTGGAAAAATGTGATAGCTCTACTCTTTTGAGTTTTGAGAACAAAACAAAACAAATCGAAAAGCAAAGTAAACCTTAGGGCATCACTATATATGCCTTCCCGACAAGCAGTAACTTGTTACGGAGTGGTTATTAATCACTAGTTTACTACAATACACCTCCTTGCGATTAAAATTGAATAACAGAAAAGGGTGATTAAAATTGAATTTCAACAGAAAAGGGTGAGCCAGTAACGTCGAATGCAGTTTCTACCTGTACTTGTTGAGTTCTTCAAACAGCTGAAGACATTGATCTTTGTCCAAATATCCACGATTCTGTTAATACACAAGAAAAAACCTATGAGAACAGTACATGCTAAACTTTTTTGACAAATACAGTTACATTAGCCTAATTTCAGAACATGACGTACTTGATGACCAAAATCGAAAAATACACACAATGATGGGCACGAGAACTTATCTGATGGAGAAAACTATGGTTGTTCAAGAGAAAAATATCATGTTTCTCACCCAAAATAAAGCAAGTAAAATAAAATTGGTTCTCAGAGTTTGATAATGGAGCTTCCAGCCTACCATATGTACACAACCAGCAAGTTGACCGGAACTGCATGCCAGTCTTTGCATATATATGTTACAGGGGAGGAAGTATCAAAGACTTTAAAAAGAAATTTCTAAACAATATAATTAGGAATTAATTTAGAATGACAAAACTCTAATATCTAACGAGTTTTGTACTTTTGTTATGTTAGGAATATTTTTTAAAGTCATTTAGAGTCCTCATCTAACTCCGCCTTTGAGTGTTAAAAACTTTGTGTTCATATTTTTCATTGCCGGTGATAAGCCCATAAATGAGGAGAGTTATGTGGTACGCCGGTGACAGCCAACGTATCAAACCTAGTCACATCTCCTCGGCGTGCGATTGTAAAATGTGTGTGTTTTTGGTAGAAGAAGAAGATTTGGAGTCCTTATTTGCTTATA
>ONZK01002951.1:56913-74203 GCA_900322385.1 Pharnaceum exiguum
CCACATGTATTATTATTATTATTATTATTATTATTATTATTATTTTAGAGCTACTCACACATGTTAAAAGAAGCAATTAGTGTCATATAAGATGGATTACCGCGCAGAACTTGGGAGTTTAAGAGTATTAGAGTCAACTTTCATATTTTTATATTAGACTACAAAAAAAAATCCAAAATGATTCCATAATACCAAGTACAAAACTCTTGAGGTAACAAGCTTTGCTTGGCCAATTGGTTTTACGATTTTATCCCTTATTTCCACGCCGGATAATTTCTTCCTCTCCAAATGCTCGAGGTTTGGGGACCTTATTCCTCTCCAGGGCCGAATCCTAGCACGTTCGACCAGAACATTGGCACAGGGCCCTACTTAGGGGAGGGCCATTTTCATGATTTTTTTTGTAAACCCGTGTGTAAGCCTGGTAAATAACTTGTGTCAAATGGGCGAGTACACTCCAGGCTTCAGCCCTAATCAATAGTCATACGGTTCTATTCTCATCTTTTATTCTTTCCTCAATTTTTCGTTATACTGTATAATTTTCAAAGGGCCCAAGTCTAAGGTTTGCAGTCTTGCACAGGGCCCTAGAATACTCGGTAGTCGGTACGGCCCTGTCCTCTCCTTAACTTCCTCCTTTAAATGAAAGACGATTAGAAGAATTTCAATGATCTCAAATTTCACCCATTAAAACCATAATTTACAACACATTTTTATCCATTATATTTGTTATCGTGTTGCATACATAAACATATTTAACACAAGTATTTGCGTTTAATTATTAAATTTGTTGAATACTTGAAGGTGATCAAGCCAAACTGTGAATAGGATTCAAGTTCTTGGGCAGATTTTCTTTTTTAAATTGAGAGATGCATAGAGCCCCAGCTGTCGAATGTCGGCACGGTTTTGGACTTTTGGTGGTAGGACAATTGAAAACATTATGATTGATTAAGCTAGTCGCACAGAAAATTGGACGTGGGAGTATTAAGTGACAGTAGCAAATCTTTTGATTCAGTGAGGACAAATCACAGGCTAGCGTATGGACATTTGGACTTTGGAGGATGAGCATGAGCATGAGCTACGCATGGTTCAAGTTTACCCAAAAAAAAAAAAAAGATAGTCCACTTGTAGAATCTGATCTATTCAGATTCACATCCCAATCAAAATGAATTAGAAAAAACAACAATAAATAGACTGTGCAATGTGCCAACGTGGGAGCAACCAAGCATAGTTGTGTTTTGTCTGAGTCAATCGTCCACGGGCCACTCAAAACAAAAACCTACAAACAAAGGCACAGTGGAATTAATAGCGAATAAGCAGTTTGAAAGCTCCCCTTCTTCTGGTTAAATGCCCACAATGGCTATCCTCCTGTTCTCTTTTGTTTCCTACTAAATTCCTAGCATCATTATTCCAAATTCTAACAGGAACAGTTTGCAAAGTTTGTACATCAGTATTCCTAGCATCACATCGCGAATTCGCGGCTATTTCTGCACCCGCTAATTCTACTGGTCACTCTCCCCAGGATAACTTTAAAGTCTCTAATGTACATTTCTACATATGTACAAGGCCATCAGAGACACATAAATTGAAAAGGATAGTACACAGAGCAACCAAGCACCATCAACTGGGCAACCAGATATTAGAACGTAAAGAAGTCGAGAACAAGCAGAGCAACTGAAAGAAATACTCTATAACCACGCAGGTAGGCACAGAAAGAATAAACATATCCTTCTCCAGACGGTAAAGAATGGAGGTGTAGCAAAACAAAACGGCTAATTACAACACCGAAGGCTACAAAATAAGAGTTCACAAGTGAACAGATAGCTGTTTTCCACAATTTACTCAGAATTCTCACAAACAGCAAACTATTGCCTCCCGATTCCAATGGTTAATTACATCCTACCGCCTAAATCAAACCTGCAAAACAAATGTTGACACTCAATCATTAGAACAATGTAGAACATGGAGGGTGATGGTCAAAAACTATACAAACAAAAAACGATAAAGCATCGAGATCGAAATACTGTAACTTCAACTAACATTAGTACTAGTGAAATTATATATCGAAATTCACCCAGACATGAGGGTCTGAGGTAGGCAGATAAATGTTGCATCATTTTCAAAACTACTCAAACAACCAACATACAAATAATTCCACAAATAGTCGTTCCACAAGCAAGAGGAGTCGTTCAAATAGGCGTGTTATTATGATATGCTGCATAGTAGTTTTGTCTAATAGCACATGCTGCAGAGAATTAGCACTGCTGTTCTTCTGAGTTCTGAACTAGTTGGATGATAACACGTAAGACAGGTAATTCAACTCGAGTAAAGAAATCACATATCCTCTCCACTCCATCCCGCGCCAACAACAGAAGGAACATTAGGGCCTGCTCAGTTACAGAAAAAAGTTCCTAGTTTCCAAACCAAAATCTCCAAATGTCTCTCTCTCCCCCCCATATCACCCCTTCTCCCTCCCTAATTTAAAACTCTTGAACCACCACTCAATCAAAAACCACCTCATTCAAAATGCTTTGAACCACCACCTACGTTACATCATCAACCACCATGCACGTCATACACCCGCCGTCGGCCACCACCCTCTTTCTCTCTCCTCGGTTTGTAGAATCGCAGTGGTATGTACCTAATTAATTTAATTGTTAGAAATTTATGGTGTTTGGGTGTATATTTGTTGTAGTTAATGGATGTTTTGAGGTGGTAAGATGTGTAAAGTGAAGAGAGAGAACATTGTTATGTTGTAGATCCACACAATAATGGAGGTTTGGGATCACTGATTTCACTGGACCATCATTCCATGAACGACGAACACGGTGGTGTTGGCCCTCAATGGTGTTTCCGGTAATTGGCAAGTAGTGGCTGTGTGGACGTGTGGTGGATTATGGTATCATTATTGGTGGTTGGATGGAGAGGGGAGTGGACATGGGTGGGAAACACTCTTAGTTTGTAAAGGAAACTTCTAGAACATCAAATTGGGTGTTTGTAAAGTTGGAAAACACGGGAATATGTGTTTCCCAGAAGTTTTTGAAAGAATGTGCATCTGAACACGGTTTTAGAAAACTAAGAAACAAAAACAAAAAATATGGCATGTTTTCTGTAACTAAACACACCCTTAGTGATTCGGTGAAGGAGCTGGAAGGGATCGGGTAACTTCGTTACATTTCGGAATTAATTACTGTATATGGAAGTCTTGGACAACAAATACGATGAAACTTTGCATCCTAGATTCCTTAGTCCCTCTCTGCATCACTTTTCTCTACTATGGCATTATTATCTTCTAGACTCTAACAGCATTAGTTTGCATTAAATTGCTAATTCAAAAAGGTAACAGATAGGAACGCATAAAAGCAAGTACGCAGAAACATTATGAAGAAGCCCTGATCTACAAGTCCACAACAGGAGGTACCAAAACTCACCTGTCAAATCTACTTCTTTTTGTTTGTCAAGATCTGGAAAATTCGCAAGCCCCGGGTAAAAGCATCATTGAAAAGGATTCGTGTCTGCATAGCTTGGAAACCAGGTGTCCACGATAACAAAGCAACAGGGGCCATAATAATCACACCAAACATTATATCGTATAAGCGAGCCATGGCAATGACAAGGCCCCAGAGTCTCGTAGACTTGAGGAATGGCCGAAGAACGAGTCCTATGGAAATTAGACCCCAACCAGATGGTATGAATGCCAACAGACTCGTGAATATATCAATGAACTGAAAGTCGGTGAACTGGAGCAAAGCAATTATCACAAGGACACCCAAGATAATGATCAGGAACTGGACAAGACGATAGTAGATGTGATCTTTGGCAGCGTACTTGTCTCGGGCATATGCGACGACAATGAAAATGCCAACGGCAACAAAGACATAGATCCAGGAAAACAGGTAAACTGCAATACTCTTGCTATGAGCAGCAATGTGAAGATGATACACAATCCCGTACTGAAAGAAGAAGAAACGTAGGTTCAGGATGATCTCAAGCAACGTTCCCCACAGACCAGTTGTTCTAAGATGATCTTGCTCTTCCTGCCACCATTTTTCCCAGCCCTGATCAGCTCGTGCAAACACCCCACCACGATACCATATCCAGTTCATGAAATCATCAAAGTCATCCACAGTTTTCAGCCAATCAAATCCCGAGGGGTTGAAAACAAAGGGAGCCATTATCCATGACACTACCAAGAACCAACTAGATATGGTCAGAGCTATGTAAGAGAAAGTGCCCTTTGCAACTGGGCTGTAGGCCGCATAAAGAGTGAGTATCAGTCCAAGCTCAATTGCCTTCACAAAATGGCTGCGAGCATAAAGCCTGTAATTCTCCGCGAAACTTTTGTGTTGAACAACAAATCCACGACCAGTTGCCCTGTACTTTGCACCACCATGAAGAATTGTACGGCCAAAGTAATGCGTCTTAGTACCCATAGAGAACGTATAGAATATAGACGACAATTGCAATTGCATAGTAATAAATTCCCATATGGAACTAAGAAAGCCGTGCTCAAGAGAGTTTTCCACCACCATGGGAAGTGCAGTAAACAGACCCAGCTGGACGATCAATTGCTGATTCAGGATTGCACTAAGAGCTAAGTTGTTGCTGGTTTTACTTGCCTCGATAGAATTCTCAATTCCACTAAGACACAGATATATCCTCCCCCACAAAAACGCATATACAGTCAGAACAACCATCATGGTGTTGAAATAGAACCCTACTGTGGTGAAAAAGAATGATAGCATTCGGAAGAAATCCAACCTATGACCCAGCCTATAAACATCTCTGCTCAATATCTGCTCACCATTTCCACTAGCTACCTTAGCTTCAAACATTGATATCTGATTCAAGCCTACATCCCTGCCCTTGCCCACTTGAACATACTCATGATGAGTCACATTTCCACCTCGTAATGTGCAGTTGAAACCAGCAAAGATGTCCTCACTGATGTTGATCACTCTAGAAGCCTTACTAATTCCTCCACGGGTCATGAACCAAAATCTGTCAAATACATCAGGGTGACCATAATGCATACGCACTTTCAAAGGGTTTGCTAAAACACGCTGCCCTAATGTCACGAAGCTTGTCTCCTGCGCTGACATAAACCAAGCAATTGATGACACAGAACTCGTGAATATGTGTTCACGGACCCCCAATATGGTAGGTTTCCGGATACCATAAGTCTGCTGGAATTCCTCCAACAAGTTCCGCACTTTAAGTGCCTCCTCAAAATAATTGTCTTGGTTCATATCAATTGTCTGTACAGCATCTCCACGAGTGAAAATTAGGGCATGGTTTTGATTTTCAGGCTTACCCTCTCCAAGCTTCAGAGGCCCTGGTAACTTCACCCTGTAGATCTCTACTTCTCTATCCAGCTGCTGATCATATTTGACTAGGACTGAGTAGTAATCTTTCTCATCTCTTCCAGTGGACACCTCATCAACATAAGCAACACGAAGAGCTTCATTGTTTTTCATCAGGTACAGGATTTCATCAGCATGAGGATCTTTCTTAGCTTTCTGCGTACCATAGATTTGGCAGGCTACCACATATGTATATTTCATCAGAGCAGTCCCATACTCATGTCCCTTGTACAGCTGGCTCACTGAGCTGCTTGCTCTACTTAGACTCCTTGAAGAAGAATGAAAACTTTCCGAGCCGACGCCATCAACACCACTACTCTTTCCCCTCATCGAAAGCTCCTTAGTTCCTTCCCTAATATCAATCTCAGCTGCTGAATCAAGAAACGCCAACATCTTGAGGGCTCGATAGTAGTACATCATTCCCCTGACAGTGCGTGAGAGTGTCTGACCCCTATAAGAAGCCCAGAGCCTGAGATCCCTCAACTTAGTTGTCCATATTTCTTTATCACTTTGCATCCCTTCCCGTCGCATACGTTCCATGAAATTGGCCCATTCATCGGCACAAATTGTCTGCAGGTAAAATATGGTGGACACACCATCTTCATTCTCAGTTCGAAGTTGTTCCTTGCTGTATACAACTTCTTCATTGTAATATGGTGTTAGAACACTGAATGCCATCATTTTTTCCACCTGCGGAGCATGAGGCATGTTCATGAAGAGGGAATTGCTGAAGAAGGCAAGCCTGCGCCTAGCCTCCATGTTCAATGGTACGTTGTGCATCGCATCACGAGAGTCAAGGATACTAAGCAACCGTCTGAGCTGCCTATAAAATATATCGTCTTCACAACTGGGTAATTCAACTGCATTTTGGAAAGGCAAACTCTTCTCCGACACTGGTCGAACAGCAAGCCCATCCTCCCTTAGCTGCTCCATGCTTCTTCTCTCGATGTAAAAATCCCGAATAATGGTTTCATACAAAGCCTGCAATGCGTTCACAATTTTGACAAGATCTTGCTTGGGCTGTATCAGTAGCTTCACAAGAGAAATAATATTTGCATGGATCTTTGGTAGTACATACAGATTATAAGTCTTGGTGAACTTCTCAATCTCAAGAGAGTGATCAATCTCTTGAAACAAGGACAAGACAATCCGATGTTCTTCTGACCCTCTTTTGATTATCTTAAACAGCAAATACTTCACACAGTCATAAGCTTCTATCACAGCGCACCGCCTGTACTCGTGTTTCGATATCTTATGCCAGATCCACCTGTCAGGAGCATCTACCAACTCTTTTGCCTGACCAAGAGCTAGAAGAAGCTCATTACACAGCAGAATACAGGGCCAGCGTACAACCCTTACATTCCAAGTATTTTGGGGAAGTTCAAGCAGCTCAACCTCTTTATCACTAATAATGTCCTCTTCCCTGAACGTCATTATTATTTCATTCCATATCAGAGCAAACTTGTTGGCCTCCACCTGGTTAGACTCAAGCTTCTTATAAGGTCGTCCCAACCCATACCTCAGCTTCAACCGGTGCATGGCATCCTTAAACCTATTTCTCATTCCCCTAGCATCTAACAGTTGCTCTTCAGGCATAAGGTTGAACTGGATTGCACTCGCAAAGAACTGGAATCTCAATCTCAACTGTTGCATGTTTCGAATCTCACCCAAGTGGGAGAACAATCCCACGGCAGCCCCAACGAATGACGAATAGATGGCATACCAAATCTGCAGGTCCATAAGATATATCAACATCACCGGTAGCCACATGAGCCCCACTGCAAACCTGTTGCTGTGTTTGAAGAACTGATGCCACTCATAAGTGACATCCTTCAAATTCAAGAGGATCCTAGTTGGCTGGATCATTGGCTTGATCTGCAAGAAGTAACTGAAGCAAAACTTAGTGGCAAGCACCAGAATCCAGAATAGAGAATACTTCACATTGTCCACAAGACCTTCTCTAAGACCACGACCCACGAAAGTTCGGCTCTGAAACCACCAGGTTAACATGTAGAATATTTTCCAATTCGTCTCCTCGAGAAAGTTACGGACCCAAGGGACAATAAACAGAACCAAAGCCAAAATCTCAGGAACGATAAAAGCCACACATATCTCAAGGAAAGTGATGATGCGTTGATTAGCACCATTGCTCCACCTTCGGTCCTGATGTCTCTGCTGCCAAATTCTGGAATAGAACACCCCGAAAATAATTGCCCAAGCAGCAGCAGCCACACTCTTCATCACCATCCTCACTCCGACGCCCATCGTCTCCCTTGACATCAAACTATACTGCATACCTGCATCCAGAAGAGATTGCAAGAACCTCAGCCCGCTCCACGTCAAGAACAAAGTCAACATCTTCACCTGAACATCCCTCCTGCTTAAAGCTTGCCACGGCCACGTATCCCTCTCCCAAGCCACAATTATTGCAGCCTGAAAGAACAATATCAACATAACCCACAGCCTGTCGAAACTACGAAACAAGTTCCAAAATGACCGTTGCTCAACAAATCCTGTTTTCCCCACATGCCTCTTCCTCCCCGAAACCACAAAGAAGGTACTCCCCACATCAATAGGCCACCCAAGCTTCTCAAAACACCTCCTACTCCAAAAGTACTCATTAATATCATCATAATTCCTCCACGCACTATGTGGTGCTGTCCCATTCCTACTGTTTTCCACCTCCTTACTAACTGTTTCATAAATGGGCTTAACAACCCCATTTAAAAACGCCATTTCTCCTGAAATCTTTGGCAAGTAAGGCCTCCCAGTCTCCTCATCAATGTAGTCTTCCAGAATCCTGTTTAACTCCAATGCCATATGGTGGAAAATGTAACATAGGCACTCGGGAGTAAACCTCAGGTTGGCAGACTCACCCCAAATGAGCAAAAACAGCCCCACATACAACAATTCCCTTCTTTGATCTTCCACTCGAACCCTTGAATCATTGATCCAAATGCTGGATTTCCGACCCAGGTAGGAACACCACCGTGAGTAATTCTTCAACAACCGTCGCCTACATCAAAGTCATCACAAAATCAAAATCAATTTCATATATTCTCCAAACATCATGCATTCATGCTACTCCCTAATTGTCAGGACGAATAAACGGAATAATCATTTGCTTGACTTTACAAAAAAAAAAAACACCTCAGTTAAAAATCCCATCTTGGATACAGACATACAGTAACATAATTCGAACCACAACTATTTGCATAACAACCAGCCCCTACATCGAGAAGTCGAGAACTGTACTTCTTTCCAGTACATTACTAGCCGTGCCCCAAATTAGTTGTCGCATAGATATATAATTCACTAAGCCTCAAATAAATAAATAAAAAGATCCAATCAAACTAAATTTACAAAACAGATTTACAAATCGTCAAAACAACAACTTATTTTCAAGGCTCAATTACACTACTCCTGCCACACTAACTTAAAAGACACTAACCTTCACAACTAATCTGATAACCCTACAAAAATAGAAGTTTAACAACTTCCTTATCATTTCTCGAGAAATTTAATCGTTAAACCCTGTTGTGTAATTCTAACAATCAAGTGAACAATTACTCGAACGTGACAACTAATTTCGGCCGGTAAAAATATAAAAAATAATAATAATAAATAATTAAACTCTTCACCAATTCTCTAAATTCAAGGCACTTAAGTTAGTCACACAATAAATCTCTACACATTTCACTAACACTAATAATAATAAATGAACAATAAATAAATCATTTCCCATTCTCGAGAAACAATAAACCAACGTGACAACTAATTTGGGACAGACGGACAGAAGAGACTCACCGGAACTTGCGAAGAACGGAGGGATCAAGAGAGTCAATATTATCCGGAGGAGGATTAAGGCGCATCTGAGAATTAGCAAGATGCAATACAAGATGCTCCCTCTGGTTACGAACATTATCCTTTTGAAAGCCGAAGAAGAGACCGAGCCAATCAAGGAGGTCATAGCTAGATTCCCATGCAACGAAAGGCGGCCTACGTAAGTCTCCAACGGCACGTAAAGCCGCTGCGGCTGCACGTACTTCTGGGTAGCGGAGCGAGGGGTGTTCTAGTAGGAGGTTGTGGATCGGGATTATGTTGTAGATGCCTTGGTCTTGGGTTGGGACAGGTGGGGCCGGGGGACGGTATGACATTGCATGAGAATGGGGGAATGGAGAGGAGAGAGAGAGTGGAGTTGGGGTTTTGGGGTAGATGTGGATTTCGGACACAGAGAGACAGAGAAGGGGAAGGGAAGGGTGGGGTGGTGAAAGGTGTTTGGGTTTTTTGAATCTGTCAAATGTTTTTGTTTGTTTTGTTTATTTTAGCTGTGTGCTTGCCTCTCTCAGTCTTCTCAGTGTCTCACTGTCTTGTGACTTTGTGAGTTGTGAGGTACAGTAATTTCGAATGTTGGGGACTTGGGCTTTGGTCTTCTCTAACACAAAAAAAAAAGTGAAAACGGAAATGAAAAAGGCGAAATTGCTATAATAATCCCTACTTAGACCAATTATTCCAAAATAGTTTTACTTTTAAAAATTGTTAGAAATAATCCCTACTTGGACTCTTATAGTCCGAAACGATCTACTTGGACTATAAAATACATTAATTCTAATGGATATATCATATATGTATAGCCAAAGTTTAAATTTTACATTTTGATATATTTTAAAATGTCATTGGATCGTTTCGGGCTACAAGGGCTGAATTAGGGATTATTCCCATTAATTTTTGAAGTAGAATTATTGTGAGAAAATCGATCGAAATAGGGATTATTCCAATAATTTTGAAAATGAAGTCTTTTTTATAATTGTGGGAATTAAAAATAATTGATGAGTGTGATTAGAAAAATAAAAGGGATGTTTCATTAGTGATGACTGATGAGTGTCACGTGTAGGAAAAGGGGTTAAAAGGGTTTTTTTTTGGAACTTTAACTTTAGTGATAGATTAGTAGGCTTTGTATGTACTTTGGTCTTTGGTGCAGCTTTAGGTGGTAATTAAGCAGTGTGATTTTTTAGTTATGGAGAAGGAGATATGGGAGTGCTTTTATGGGGTGGATCTTTAGCTTTTGGTGATGGGTGTTCAGTGAAAGTGTGGATATTAGGTAGTAATGGTAATATTGGTCATAATGAATTATGATTATGTTGAAGGGGAGTCGATAATAAGTTGATCATATGATTAAGATTAACAATAATGAGATGGAAAACTTCTTAGAAGGTGATACTTTAGATATTTTTGATGGAATATGTTGAATATGTCTATAGAAAACGATAGTTCACTCAACTTCAGTATTTTGCAGCTCAACTCGTGACTTGTGAACGTAAGAATCGCGAAGTTTTGATTTCGGTATACATTCGTAGTTATTAGTATATCATTGAAAATGCCTCACCAGATAGCTAGTTTTATAAACGTACAAAATTGATTCGGTTTTGATAACTGATTGAGTGTCAAAAAAAATAAACAAAAGTTTAATTATTTTCAGTTCCATTTAGTTAATTTAGCTCTAAAGAATAGGCCCTTTAATTTTCAGATTAAGGCTTATCGCTATAGTATGGATTTTTTGCTATCACTAGTTAGAGTGTCTTCATTTTTTCAAAGGTATATTTAAATTTAAATATGGATCTCTCACCAAACTAAAAAATTTAAATAAGGATCAAGTCAAGTTTGGGAAAACCTGAACCATAACTTAAGTTAGAAATAACTTCATTACCCAATATGATAATTTATTACTTATTATTCAACACAATTCTTTTAATAATGTGTTATTTTTCTCTTTTGAAATGTATTATTTCAAAACTTTTATACATTTCTTGCTGCAATATCTTTTTCTTCTCCCACGACATTCTTCTCATTATCTCACTCTACTCTCGTATACTTTGTGGGCTCAATTGAGACTATGTTAGAGTATAAGGTTGAGCATTTCAATTGAAATACTCATCTTGAGACTCAATTGTGACTTTGAGAAATATAATTTGTTTAGTTTTTTATAATTTTGACTATATTTATTTTCATAATAATGAGTATTAATTTTTCTTTTGAGGGGAGTAATGAATATTAATTAAATATCATCAATAAAGTGAAAAGTATTAAATAAGTCTTAAGGTAAAACTTAAATTGAGAATACCACATTGAGAATTTGATAGGTATATGTCCAATAATCACGCACTTATATATACAAAAGAAAGCTATTAAAAATAGGTTCATAAAAAATAAAACAAAGGAAGGTTCTTAAAAGAGCGAGTAGATTGTACTTCTTCTATCAATTTTCAATTATTAATATTCTCCAAGTTCAATATTGATTTTAAAAAAATTCATAGTATATACACGGTGTTTTAATCAAATCATTAGAATATATTTATTTTTATTAGTCAACTTTAAAATACTATTAGTCGTCTAGTGAGTATAGTAGTCATCTCATACTAATTGGTCAGTTTTTAAATATTATTAGTCAGTATCGTATTAGCGTATACTCGGTTGTTGTTGTTGTATAGGCGTATACTATTGGTCACAACTCAACATTATCTCATCCGGTAGTATATCATTCAACTATCTCATCCGGTAGTATATCAGTCCCGGGTTAGTAACTATGTTTTTTCGGCCATTTTAATGGCTGATAGGTTAGGGATCTATTTCGGGAGGAGGATTCCTTAACTTTAATATACCCCTCACCAAAAAAAAATCTCAGCCGGTAGTTTCTAAAGACATGCTGGAAAAAAATTACCATTGCGGCATTGCCATTAAAACTTGGAGACAGTAAACTGAAACAATTTCAATGTTTAACATTCTATTACGTACAAAGACGAAAAGGGAGAACGACAAAAATCAGAGTCCCAAAATTCCTCAGAAAATGCCGCCTTGTCGAAATTCACTTCAGTCAACCCCCAATATTGTAAATGAACGTTTCTTCGTCGTCAGATGTTTGGAAAATGCCCAGAATCTATGGATCTGGAAACTGTCAAGCTCAAGCTGTGGTTTCTGATCCTTAGTTCTTAAGTTTTGTCTAGCTGACCCACTCACACCGTATAAAAAAGATTAACTAGTAGGGTTTCACATGGACAATAATTATACACAACTGGCACTAACTGAGAAGCTGTCGTATTTTACTTGTAGCAGGATCAATTTCATTTTCAAACAAATAATCAGCTGACGTACAGACCTTGTACTTGAAACAAAACATAAATAAATATTTTCAAAGTACAATGTCAATAGATTAGGATCAGAACTTCTTAAACCAAATTGAAACTGATGATTTGAACCTTGTGCACTTTAGAGTTCAGTACACGATTTTACGGAAAAGAATAACTTATACGGAGTAGGAGATAACTATTGTGGACAAGCCATATCGACTCACTCCTTGACAAAAACACCACCACCACCAATAACAACAACCGAGTATAATAATTGGGGTGCTTAGGGATCAGAATGTATGCAACCTTACCTATGTTTAAGAAAATAGGGTAGTACTATGAAGGTAGGGAAGTACTATGAAGGTATTTTTTGCCATTTTAATGTAGTACACGACTACACGTCACCTAAAGGCTAAATCTGAAAGATAGAGATACTTCTAACCTTGCAACAAGGGGAATTCCCTGGTCACCAGACGTGACCCCTGGAACTGAAAGTCATTCCAATTTGCACAATGTACTGAATGTGTAGGATACTAGGATATTATTTAGACGAATACTGGAGTGTCTCAAATCGAAGGACAAATATAACAAGTGAAATAGAGACTCACGATTTGGTTAAAGGCAACAGCAGTACATTAAACAGACAATCTCACACATAAAACAGCAAGACTGTCGCAAGCTTTTCAAAGGTTCTGGTCATTAAAACTTAAAAGACAGGAAGGAAAAAAGAAAAAGTAGATAAGGTTGCAAATATACAACGATCTAACCTCTAAATCAATATGCAACTAAATATCGTGCACATCTAACCCCGGCCTTTATTATAAGCACAAGGTACGAAACACAACTGCAATACTAATAGAAGCAGTTGTGATAGGCCAAGATTCGAATAGGAGGTAAAGTCATAACTCATTACCATGCTCTTTGGGAACCCCCAGAAGAATGCCCGTTCAACCTGTCAAGCACAGCATTAAAATCGACAGACTGCCCGCTCTCTTCCAGCCTCTGAATCACACTAACAACATGATCACCCCTGTAACCCATGCTCACCAGCTTATCAATTAGCTCATTGTAGGGATGGCCGCGAACAAATTGCTGTGGGGCAGGACCCCGGACCATGAGACTGCCACTGCTGGGGGGTGGTGGGTTTGGAAGGGATGGGTTTGTGGGAGGATAACCTCCCTGTGAATAATGAGATGGCGGGGGAGGGTGATGAGTTCGGCCCCCTTCACTATCATATACCATATATGCCCCTGCAGAGGACATAGGTGAGTGAGACCCACCAGTTGCATATCCATCACCTTGCTGGGATTGGAAGCTTCCCTTCATATGTGGAGGAGGAGGCTGAGGTTGAACAGGTCTAGGAGCCCCACCATATCCATACTGCATTGCCTCGCCACGACTGACTCCTGGCTGCTGAAGTCCCGGAAATGGTACCTGCATCGGCATGCTGCTAGGCATGGACTCTTGTGGAGGTGCTTTTGCTGGCTGGCCAGTCATGTATGGAGGATAAACAGGTGACTGGGGAGTTGGAGCTCTGATCTGATTCTGTGGTTGCATAGGTGGAGGTGGTTGTGGTTGCACCTGCTGGCTGACTTGCTGGGGCCACTGTTGATACTGAGAGTACTGCTGGCTCTGTGGAGGTTGATTTGCCTGAGGTTGAGATGGCTGTGAAGCTTGTGGTGGCAGCTGTGGTGCTCTATACTGTACATCAGCAGCTTGAAGATATGGAGCCTGAGATTGAACCTGAGGATTTGACAACTGAGTGGAAGGTACATAATACTGTGGCATCTGGGTAAGAGTCTGTGATGGAGGGGGTGGTGGTGATGGTGTCACAGACTGCTGTTGCATGGTGGGATGAGAAGGTTGTGGGGTAATTTGACTAGGCAAGGCCAGAGCCAGCTGCGTGTTAGGTGCATCTGATACATCATCAGATTTCTTCGATTCAGAGGCAGACACAATGCTTTTCTCCTCTTGACTGGAAGTCTGTGCAAGCTGAAGTTTTGCAAGTTCCTTTTGAGTTTCAGCTAATTCTTGCTTGTCCCTAAGTATTTGCACAGACCTGTGAACCTACAAGAACACAAAAGAAACCAGTACCTCAACATAAGAAAGTTAAGAGAAAGATAATATGGCAATGATATTATTCAGTACAAATAAATAAAATGGTCTTCTGACTACAAATTACAAAATAAATAAATTGGTGTTTTCCTCATGCAACTTTACCAAAAAAAAAATTACATTTGTTTAACCTAGAAGAGTAGAAGGAAAGGAATAATCTTTTAACTGTGGATCAGTGACCAATTAGATTGAAAGGCCCCTCCAATGGCTACAAATACATCCAAATCAAATAATCAACAGCACTAACAGGCCTATAACTCTATAAGAGCCAGCTGCTTACTCACGACAATCAAGAAAATGACAATTGATAGAACCTGAAGTACTCATCAGTCAAACAAAATTAACAGTAGTACAACGATAGAAGTGCGCATACACTGCCGCCTGGTTAGATGTGGATTGTCGCTATCAACCATGTACAAACTCAAGTGCAGTAAATCATCACAAAAGTCTCAGCAATTCAAATACAACAACACTGGATAATCACCTCATAAGGTAACATGACGGCGCCAGAGAAAATTCATGTTTAGGAGGTTTATTTTCTCCTTTGCCAGGGAGGGGGATGACACGGTGACATCCAGCAGACAAAACAAGAAGCTCTACAGAAAGAGTGTATCAACTATCAACTAAGACATGCAACATGGAACTACCAATATAACAGACTACGACACAGGAATTGTGGTGGTGAAGGGGGCTTAAATTGGCAGATGAGAAAATTAATGCCACGACAAATGGAATAGCACATTGTGCAGAATAAAGTTTCCAGAATCAACAAAGATCACTTTCACAACATGCCCATTGGCAACACCTGACGAATATAGTTAAGACTTGTTGGTTGTTGCTTTACTCACAACACAAGGTAAAGTAGAGAAACTGCATGTTAAAAAATATTTGCTCGGTGAATTCAGGTAGAAGCGCCAATTATAAACCCAGTGGAATTTAGAACAATCAAAAAGCCAACTTACTTCTTGAACATGTTTCTCCAGAGATTTCAACTTCGACTCAGATTCTCCATGGTCACGTACCAAGTCAGTTCGCATTTCCCCAATGGACTTGTCAAGGTTGTAGCAATACAATTCTAACTGTGAGAGACGTGAACTAATTCCCTCCAGAAAACGCATCAGATTTTCAGTATACTTTTTCACAGTCCTGTCAACAGTCCCTACAAGTTCTTGATTCAACGAATCTTCAGGTTGACTGTAGACATTGGTAGTTGGGAACACAGATGACCTGGAAATTCTGCTTTTCTGAAAATCCTGCGCAAAATATGTAGGAGCCTAAGCAAAGAAGACAAATTTGATGCAATAGAGACAGGAAACTAGAAAAGTTACAACAGCAGATCTGTCCTAAACATCATCGGTACGGTATATTACAGCTGATATAAGAAAACTCGTGAAGAACTTCGGGCCAGCTCTGTCCTAAACCATTTCTTTACCTGATCTTATTTTTCTCATCTTTTGTGGTTTTTTTCTGGGGAGGGGAGGGGGAGGGGGAGGGGGGGCTTCCATCCAAACCCAATATAACAAAACTCATGAAGAACTTAGGGCCAGCTCTAAAGCGCAGAACTTTGCTGAACTGAATTTTAACTTCACTGAAAAATACGGAACTTTTTGTTTGTTTCGACACTCAATCAAATATCAAAACCCTATCAATTTTGCACATTTACAAAACTATATGGTGAGACCTTTGCAATGATAGACTAACAACTACGAATGGATATCGAGATCAAAACTTCTAATGTTCGCAAGAGCTGAAGTGCGAAAAAGTGAACTGAAGGACCAAACTAACTTGTACAAAAACAGGCCATTAAGCTCCTTACAACCAGCACCGTAAGGAATAAACTTAGACTAATCACCCTCTCAGGCATTGATAAATCATGACAAAGATGGACATATCTTGTTGTGTGTCCAACAATACTTACAATTCCTTCTATCCCAATAACCTGCCAGGCCCTCGCTAACCTAGACTGATCTCTACTTGTAAATCAAATCTCAATAACACCCTCCATCACTCATTTCTCAGCTTAATGTACATTCTCAACATTAAGATTTCATAGCGCTACAGCCGGGTGACAATCAAAATAACACCAAACTAGGCACCACGGCACCAAGCACTTGGCAGTCTAAATCACAAACTCCTCCTAGCTACTTCAGTACAAGCTCAAATACTACTATCCCTTATCATCACCACCTCAAAAACCCAACACAAAATAACAATCACCCACAACTTAACTTTCTAAAACCAACAAATTGAATAAACCAATCTAACCCAAATCCAAAATCACAAATTCCAACCAAAGCAATCCAAAAAAAAACATAAAAAGAAGCAATCTTTGAACAAAACAAACAATACCCAGAAAGTCAAACCTAACAAAAACAAAAAAGGACAAGAAAAAGAGAAAGAAGGATAGACCTTGGGATCAGAGTGGTGAGGGGGGCCATTATTAGAGTTAGAGTCCTGGCTGTTATTGTTACTAGTGCTGTGATTGAAGTCATCGTAAGAGCAGAGAATGTCATCAGTTGCGAAATCAAACCCTTTTGAACCTGACCCTGGTCGACCACCACCGCCGCCGCCTGAAGATCCGGACGCCATTGACAGAGAGGAGAGAGAGAGTGGGATTCGTTGACGAAGTTAGGGTTTGTTTGGTTAGATGGGGTTGAGTTTGAGTTTGGGGTTGCTTAAGTTGGGAGTTTTTGC
>ONZK01002953.1:15932-29314 GCA_900322385.1 Pharnaceum exiguum
CCCCCCCCCCCCCCCCCCCCCCTCTCTCCTCTCATCTCACATCTCGCAAACCAAAACCAAAAAAAAAAATAATAATAATCGTAAAATCAAACTTAGCAATCTCTCACATTCTCACTTCAACACTAGTAGCTCACTCAGTATATAAAGAAAGACATTACTACAAATAAAAAGATCTAATTAATTAATTTAGTTTCATTTCATTCGAACAAACAAATTGAACGAAAAACTAAAACCCTAGGAGAGAGAACGGAGTAGCAAAGATGCAAGGCGGTGAGTACGACGACTACGAAAGCGACAACTACAACGCAAACCAGCAGCACTACAACAACTACAACCCGAATGTTGTCAATTACAACCAAAACAACAACATGGTAATCGACGACGAAGGCGAGGTGGGGGAAGGGGGAGAGATGATGGAAGAGGAGGAGGAAGACGAAGACGAGGAGATAACGCAGGAGGATGCTTGGGCGGTTATTAGTGCTTATTTTGAAGAGAAAGGGTTGGTTAGGCAACAGCTTGATTCTTTTGATGAGTTTATTCAGAATACTATGCAAGAGATTGTTGATGAGTCTGCTGATATTGAGATTCGCCCTGAGAGTCAGCATAATCCTGGGCATCAGTCTGACTTTGCCGAGGTTCGGCTTTTCGAATTGTTTAATTCGTTGATTGAATTAATAGCTTAATTCTTGTTGGGTTTAGTGAATTTGTTTGTTTTGATAGCTGCGAATGCGAATAGTTATGTGGGTTTGCTGATGTTTTGATAGCTGCTGTTTGGGTAGTGTTTGTAAATGGAGAGTGATGTTCGGCCTTGAGGCTTTGTGAATGTGGAAAGTGTTTACAAATGGGAGTGAGTGTGTGAGTGTGTTTGGGTAATTTGAGTGAGTAAATGGTTTTTCTTTCGTGTGATCAATTTGGTAGCTAGTGAAAGTTTTAGAATGAGCTAGAACGAGAAATTTGGGTGAAAAATAAGTATTTGTTGAAATTGGAGTGGAAATTGTTTTTTTTTTTTTATAGTTTGAAAATTTTGGTTAGCTGACCCTAATCAGTTTTGGAATTAAGGCTATGTTGCTGTTGTTTGGTTGGCTTAATTTGAGTGGAAGTACAAAAATGAGAAGTTAATGTGAAAAGAGGGAAATATTGAGTGGTTTTGAACTTGGGAGATTGTGGATGTTGAATATTTATTGTAGCTATGAGGGAAGGTTTATAGGGAAAGAGGTTGCTAAAGAAGTGGATTTGACTGCTCTTCAACAAAAGTGACATGTTGCGGTTGTTGTTGGTTGATTTGAGTTCATATGTTGGTAAGTGTATATGTGTGTGAGTAGATATTTTGATTGTTGTTGGAATTTGGAGATTTTAGGATATAGTGAGAGTTGAATCACTTGAATGAATTTGTAGCGGCTAGTTAGTGTTTGGTTCATCTGATGGGCAGAAACGTAACATTTTATGAATAGTTGAGTAATTGATTGTTTTGAGAGGTTGTCAGTTTCTTGGATCTTGAATATGGGACAGTGGGTGTCGCGGATGTTTGAATGTATTGGGTATATGAGAGTGAGTGTTTAGCTATTTGAATAGAAGCTTAATCATTTTCTCGTGAGCAGTTGCTCCAAAGCCATTTTGGTCGGCTAGTAAGATTCAAATGGAAACCACGCGCAGTCATGTGCACCCACGCACGCACGCATAATACATACTATTTTTAGTCCTTGCCAACGAGTTTTGACTAGGTTATATGTGCTGGATGCAATGGCTCACGAGGAACTTTTTTGTTTTATACTTTTATGTGCACAATGAAAGTTATAAATGGGTAGAGTTAGACATGTAAATAACTATTGATATAATCTTTTGAAGTGAGGATAAGTGTTCTTGGGACAGTGGAGGAAGAGTTTTGTGATGTTAGGCATGTAGAGATGATTGAATGTCCTGTAGATGTGACCTAGTGTTATATGGGCATTTTTTTGGTTGCTGCACTAACTGAAATGATTTGTGGCTTTTTTTTGCTGAAGAAGCATGTGAAATCTAGTTATGCCATCTAATTTAAATGTTTGGTGTCGTCAGCGGTACAGTAAATATCCTTTTTTGTAGTGTGATTGCTTCAACTTGGCAAGTCAATGAGATGGCAATGCTCATACATGGTTACATACACATTTTAAAAAAGAATCTATATAGTGAATTATGAGTTGATGAAAATTCAAATTGGAAAAGCTAATTTGGGTTTTGTAAACGTTGAGACATACCCAATCCTTTTCTTGATCTTTGGTATAGACTACTTCAATTAGTAGCGGTGGTTTGGGTCTCCACGCACTGGACTTCTTGATGATTGGGTATGGTGGATTTGGAAGAGGTATGGATAAACAGATTTTGTGGTGATCTTTGGGTGGATCACACAAGTTGTGTTTTCGACAAGGGCTTTCATTCTCTATTGGTTTTATCTGGGAAAGGGCGGGGTTCTTAGCTTCATTATGGGCAAAGTCAGGAGGGGCATTTATGGATTTTTTGCTTTCAATTAAGCGGTGAAATTGGTGCTCTTCTAAGTTGCACGCAACGGGTACCGGTCCCCAAACGGTGAACCTGTGAGCTCATGTTACAAATGTTGTTGTTTAGCTTGGTTGAAGCTGGTGTAGTGAGGTGCCGTAGACCGGAGTAAATAATGTGGATAACTCACTAAGGCGCATGTCTGGTTTATGTGTTTCTACTACTACAATTGTTTTGTAATTATGGACAGTGCGGTGGGAGTGGTCGGGTTATTATTGTTCCAGATGGTCTTATATAAGTTTCTAGCAGATTTTCAAAATGTGAGCTGTTCTTTGACCAGGAAATTAGGTCATTTTGAATGTATAATGTATAAGTTATGATATACTTGGAAAGATAATGATAAGACTAAGGAGAAAATGTTGATTGCCTCAGAAGAAATGCCATACACTGATGATCGTCTTGAAGCTGGTGTCAGCAGTGAGGCCTTGCCAATATTAATTTGTTGATATGAGGGTATTTTGACAGCATATCATGGTTGGGCAGCTGGAATTTTTTTTTGAATAGAGGATGGTGTAACTTTTTTTTCTAATGATGTAATACTATGTGGCGTGTAAATTTATGAACTTGTATACATTTTCTTTTGATTTTTAGCAAGGATATGCTACTGGAAATGTAGTTTGAGGATGAGTAGTTCACTAGGCTCCCTAAAATGTACATCTGTATTCTCCTAGTTACCTTTTGATGCTGAAACAAGTAGCTACATGTCTTCTTTCATGACTTGCTAATGTTATCAGGCTTAGACATTGTTTTTATCTGAATAAAGAGGTATAAGTATCTTTCATTCATCTTCATCCGTGTTTGGCATGGATTTCCTCGATGCTCTATTGATGTAAGTTGGCATTGTATATCTCAAGTGACTGATATTTTTAAATACAATGCACAGACAATGTATAGGATCAAATTTGGCCAAATTTACTTGAGTAAGCCAATGATGACTGAATCAGATGGTGAGACTGCTACATTGTTTCCGAAAGCAGCCAGATTGAGAAACTTGACATACTCAGCTCCTTTGTATGTTGATGTCGCGAAAAAAGTGATAAAGAAAGGGCATGATGGAGAAGAAGTTTCAGAAGAACAGAATCTTCCGAAGGTCTTTATTGGGAAGGTACTTTCCTTAAACCTGATTGATTGTATTGCTAGTGATAATGGAATGTGTCTAACAAATAGTTATGCCAATTTGCTTTTTAGGTTCCAATCATGCTTCGGTCAAGTTACTGTACATTGTATCAAAACTCAGAAAAGGATCTGACAGAGCTTGGTGAGTGTCCCTATGATCAAGGAGGTTATTTCATAATTAATGGAAGTGAAAAGGTGCTTATCGCTCAGGAGAAAATGAGCACCAATCACGTCTATGTGTTTAAGAAGAGGCAGCCAAATAAGTACGCCTATACGGCAGAAGTTCGGTCAATGGCTGAGACACAGAACAGGCCAGCCAGCACTATGATGGTGAAGATGCTTTCTCGGACAAGTGCTAAAGGGGTAATTTGCAGCTTGGTTTTGTTGCATGTAGTCAATTTAGTATCTCTTTGTCAAATTTTGATGGATTCTTCCTTCTTTTTCTATATTTTGATTGCAGGGTTCGTCAGGACAGTACATTCGTGCCACATTACCTTACATAAAAACTGAAATTCCTATAATCATAGTGTTTCGAGCACTGGGATTTGTTGCGGACAAAGATATATTGGAGCATATCTGTTATGACTTCTCTGATACTCAGATGATGGAGCTGCTTCGGCCCTCTCTGGAAGAGGCATTTGTAATTCAGAATCAGCAGGTTGCGCTGGATTATATTGGTAAAAGAGGAGCGTCAGTTGGTGCCACAAGGGAAAAGAGAATAAAATATGCTAGGGACATTCTACAAAAGGAAATGCTTCCACATGTTGGTGTTGGTGAATATTGTGAGACAAAGAAAGCTTACTACTTCGGGTATATAATTCATCGCCTTCTGTTATGTGCTCTTGGTCGAAGGCCTGAGGACGATAGGGATCATTATGGCAATAAACGATTGGACCTTGCTGGTCCTTTGCTTGGAGGTCTATTTCGGATGTTATTTCGGAAGTTGACCAGGGATGTGAAAGCCTATGTCCAGAAGTGTGTTGATCAAGGAAAGGATCTGAATCTCAGCTTTGCCATCAAGGCTAAGACAGTTACTAGTGGGCTTAAGTATGCTCTTGCCACTGGTAATTGGGGGACACCGAATGGTGCAGGTACAAGAGCTGGAGTTTCGCAGGTGCTGAATCGTCTCACCTATGCCTCCACTTTGTCACACTTGCGAAGGTTGAATTCTCCAATTGGTCGTGAGGGGAAGTTGGCTAAGCCCAGGCAGTTACATAATTCGCAATGGGGAATGATGTGTCCAGCTGAAACGCCTGAAGGTCAAGCCTGTGGGTTGGTGAAAAATCTTGCATTAATGGTTTATATTACTGTCGGCTCGGCAGCATATCCTATTCTTGAGTTTCTGGAGGAGTGGAGTACAGAGAACTTTGAGGAAATTTCTCCTGCTGTAATTCCACAAGCCACCAAAATCTTTGTGAATGGTTGCTGGGTTGGTATCCATCGTGATCCTGATCTGTTGGTGAAGACACTGAGACAACTGAGAAGAAGGGTATGTTTGTATTCGCTTGAGTTGATCATGATTTTGCAAATCTTAGGCTCTTAAGCTAATTCTGTAGTAAGTATATATTTCGTCTTCTGACTACTTGGCTAAAATAAAAAGGCTTGTTTTTTTTTGAAGGAGAAAAGGCTTGTTAAACTATCCGATTATCCTAAGTATTGTGAAGTTAGATGGTCCGTCCTTCTGAGCAAGGGCTTGTAGGACTTCATTTCAGGTTGTGAATTCCCCTACCCATTGGACCTCCCTTGGGGGTCTTTTTGGAGGCTTTGGGGTACTGATTGCTAGATGGAATTCAAGAATGTTTCTGTTACTTTGTGATGCAACAGTTTGTTCTGATCATGTGCAATCCAAGTTTGTGAAATAGTCCTGCTAGCCTATCTGTACTTTGTTTGAAATAATGGTAGAATGACATAATGCAGTATTTACATATGTGTTCTTTCTATTGATGTTGGTTCTCAGTAGCCAGCCTTAATTGTCATGGCCTTGTGGGGACTTTGGTTATGTTGTTGATTATTCCTTTTCATTGTTGAAGTTGGCAGAATTTTTCCGTCCCCACTGGGATACTATAGCAGTTCTACAACGTTTATCCACTCCCTGGTTGTTGCTAGCTGCAATCTTGAAATTGTTTTGGAACTTTGTCATCAATAAGTTATGATTTTACATTTTTTGTATTCCTTCTAGTCTCCCCATAACTTGTGGAAGATAGTAGAGTGAGGTAATGCAACAATTATTCTTGCAAGAAATAGTTGCAATTGTACTAACAATTCATTTAACATAAATTGACTGATCTTATATTACATCATGTACATATGTGAACAACTTTCCCTGAATTTGTCATTCTAGTTTTACCTTTCTGATATAACAGTTTTCATCTGGTCTAGTGTGTGACCTGCCCATGTACCTTGTGCAGGTTGATGTGAACACTGAAGTTGGGGTTGTTCGAGATATCCGGCTAAAAGAGTTGCGCATTTATACCGACTATGGTCGCTGCAGTCGTCCTCTGTTTATTGTTGAGAAACAAAGGCTTCTCATTAAGAAAAAGGATATTCATGCATTGCAACTAAGGGTAAAGCTTAACAATAATGTTATCCAGACTCTTGGTTAGTTGTCAAATTGCTGTGTTATATGAATCTCACCCTTGATTGATTTCTTTCCAGGAGTCACCTGAAGATGGTGGATGGCATGATCTAGTTTCAAAGGGATACATAGAGTACATTGACACAGAAGAAGAAGAGACAACTATGATTTCCATGACTATCAATGTTAGTAAATTAAATTTAGTATATATAAGTTTTCCAGTTTTCCTCATCTCTTGTCTTTGTCAATTAAAGGTTTAAATTAAACCAACTTCAACCTGTTCTTTCCATACCTATTTTTCAGGATCTTGTAAGTGCTAGGCTGAATCCTAAGGAGGCATACTCTGAGACTTATACTCACTGTGAGATCCACCCATCTTTGATATTGGGTGTTTGTGCCTCCATTATTCCATTTCCCGATCATAATCAGGTATTTATTTGATTGCTGATATTTTCCAATCTGTCGAAAGTTTTATTATGATGACTAACATTATTGTACCATCGTCAGTCCCCACGTAATACATATCAGTCAGCTATGGGCAAGCAAGCCATGGGCATCTACGTTACAAATTACCAGTTCAGAATGGTACGCTGTGGCATTCCCTTTTGACTTATTGTATTGGTTGATGTTGCCAAATGTATTGAGGATAATTCTTTTCTTTTGGGTGCACAGGATACATTGGCCTATGTTCTCTACTATCCTCAAAAGCCTCTGGTTACAACCCGAGCCATGGAGCACCTTCACTTTAGACAGCTTCCTGCGGGCATTGTGAGTATCGCTTATTGCAAGGTGTTAACGTACTGATTTGCTTCTTTCTTAGGATGTCTCACATCTTCATTTGTCGCCTTGCTCAGAATGCTATCGTTGCCATTAGTTGCTATTCTGGCTATAATCAAGAAGATTCTGTTATTATGAATCAATCATCAATTGACCGTGGATTCTTCAGATCTCTGTTCTTCCGTTCCTACAGGTTAGTTATTTGCCAAATTGTAACGAAATCATTTTTGTACTTTCTTATATTGCCTTGTCTTGTTCGCTCAGGCCATTCTTGTCCACTGTCCTTCTCACGAATATCCTCGTGGTATTGAAGTTGTCAAATTCTTTAATTATTTTTTGTTTCGTTGATTTTTCCTTCTAAAGGGATGAGGAAAAGAAGATGGGAACGCTTGTGAAAGAAGACTTTGGTCGACCAGATCGTTCTAATACTATGGTTGGTTCTATGAGTCGACTGACTCATTTTTTTGTGACATGCTCACCTTTGATTTTGTCCTCCCTCCTTCCATCCCTCTCCATCGGTTACTCATTGAATTCGCTTGCTGTATAGGGCATGCGACATGGGTCATATGACAAGCTGGACGATGATGGGCTTGCTCCTCCTGTAAGTTTGTTTTTTCCTTCCTGATGATTGATGATGTCTCTCTCATGTTGTTCAGTCACTTCTAATGATCAAGAGCTTATTATGTAGAGGATTTCAAGCTATATTTTTGTTTGTTTGTAGGGTACTAGAGTTTCAGGTGAAGATGTTATAATTGGGAAGACCACGCCTCTCTCTCAGGAGGAAGCTCAAGGTCCAGCTTCTCGTTATTCACGGCGTGATCATAGTATTAGTTTACGCCATAGTGAGACAGGGATTGTTGATCAGGTTTTGAATTGTCTCACCAATATTCCTTTCTTGTGAATTAGATTGTTTTTAGTACCTAAGTGACGGTTTATTTTATATTCTAGGTTTTGCTGACAACAAATGCCGATGGTCTGAGATTTGTGAAAGTTAGAGTGAGGTCTGTTCGGATTCCTCAAATTGGGGACAAGTTTAGCAGTAGGCATGGTCAAAAAGGTACTGTGGGTATGACTTATACTCAGGAGGACATGCCATGGACAGTGGAAGGCATCACTCCCGATATTATTGTGAATCCACATGCTATCCCGTCTCGTATGACAATTGGTCAGCTTATTGAGTGTATTATGGGGAAGGTTGCAGCTCATGTAGGAAAGGAAGGAGATGCTACCCCTTTCACTGATGTCACGGTAAGTTGATATTTCTGTTTCTTAACATCATAAAAGGGGAGTGTTTTTGACAAGACTGGCTTTATTTTTTCTGTGTGTTCTCTTTTGAAGATTTATCACATATGCCTTAGCATTAAACGTATAAAGACGGTTTTTTACCCTTCTATAGAGTAAAGGATGACAGGTTTTTTTCAATTGTCATCAACCGTTTGAAAGTTGGTGCAAGTTACATTTGAGAGGTGGCCTCAAACTCCTTGCTCACCACGATACCACCTACTTCAACTTTGCTGTGGGGTAGTCTGATGAGCAGTACTAGCTTCGGGGTAGTCTTTGGGTGAATGCTTGTTAACGGCTCTCGCCTTAGAACATTTAGTTTCTTATATATGATGGGCTTTTAATTGGTCACTTGATATAATATTGGAACATGCTTCTGTAATTCTCTCAGATTGTAACTAAATTACTGCCGCAACTATAGACATGTTTCTCTCTTTTGCTTGATTTTCCATTCCCTTTGCAATCAACTTGTACCTTATTGGTTCACAGGTGGATAATATTAGCAAAGCTCTCCATAAATGTGGGTATCAGATGCGTGGATTTGAGACAATGTACAATGGTCACACAGGGCGAAGACTCCCTGCAATGATATTTCTTGGACCTACTTACTACCAAAGGCTTAAGCATATGGTTGATGACAAGATCCATTCTCGTGGAAGAGGTCCAGTTCAGATTCTTACGAGGCAGCCTGCTGAGGGACGATCTCGTGATGGTGGTTTACGTTTTGGAGAGATGGAACGTGACTGCATGATTGCCCATGGTGCTGCACACTTCCTCAAAGAAAGGCTTTTTGACCAAAGTGATGCATACAGGGTTCATGTCTGTGAACGTTGTGGGTTGATTGCTATCGCCAATCTTAAGAAAAACTCTTTTGAATGCAGAGGTTGCAAGAATAAGACTGACATCGTGCAGGTTGGTTCTGCTTTCTATAGAATTTTTGCTTTGTCCTTGTACCGTCGTGCAATTTTATTTGTCCTTTGTGTCCTTTATCTCTCTGAGATGTCGTTCTGATCGTGGTTTATGCAGGTTCACATTCCATATGCCTGCAAGTTACTTTTCCAAGAGCTCATGTCCATGGCAATAGCACCTAGAATGTTCACAAAAGATGTTAATAAGTTATCTAAAGACAAGCGAAAGGGAGCTTGAGACAGCTGATCAATCCCCTTGGAAATGCTTTGATTGCCTGATTCGGCTTTGGCTGCAAGTTTAGTGACTTCTGGGATCCGGGGGCGTTTGTTAAAATGTAGAAGAGCGTTTCTTAGCTCGTTCGAAGGTGTCCCCTGGGAAATAAATTGCAACGACAACCTCTCGGGATGGGATTTTGAGGTGTTTCAAGTCTCCAGTTGTTTTCGCTCTATCTAATAGCCGAGCTTACAGTGAAGAGAAAAAAAAACACAGTGAAGGGACTATCTGTCCTGATTGAGGGGGTTTGGAGGCACTACTCTCAATCTCTTATTGTGAATTTCAACTCTGAACAGCTTCAGAGCGACAATAGCAATTTTGTTTTGTTTTCTATTCTGTTCTCTGAGTCTCCTCTGGTTCTGTAGTATATGTTGTTAAAATGTAAGAAAGAACTTTCAACATATTTCATGATATATATGATAATGTCATTCTAGTATTTGCGTTACGCGGGTACTTGTATAGTTCGTTGTACTCTTTCCTTCATTTTTTTTTTCCAAATGTTCCCATATGCCAGTAACGGTACCAACTACAATCAATTACTATCAAAATATTTTGTCGAGGAAAAGTAGTACTAGCACCATCTTCTCTACCATTATATAAAAGAGAGTTCATCATCTAGGGTTTCAAGAAAACCCTAGCCTTAAATCTTTAAAGAAAATGTTAAAAATGATATTTAAAATGCACATGGAAATTTAATTGCACATTACACTGTCTTATTATTTAAAAATGACATGATGACATTAATTTGCCAAAGAATAAAAACTGCCGTTTGGGCTCAAATTGTAATTCATACAACTGATATAATTGTCTAATCACCAAGACAATGACGAGACTTGCCGTTTATTAATAAGCTATATTAGGCAAGGATATCAATCTTTGGGTATAATTCGAAAAATTGAGAAGAAAACACTATCATTCAAAATTTTCAATGTCAAAAAACTTTAGTCATAATAGCCGCAGATTACTTCTAAATAAGGGAGTGGGGAAAACTTGCAGGCTATGTAGAGTAGAAACAAAATCTCCAAGATATGTACGTGATGACATTCTGATTACAGTCTTATACAATTCCTTTGATTATCCCATATATATTTTGCTTCCTTCTCAATCTAATAATACAGCATGATTTCCCTTCTTTACAATATTACATATATATTCCATATTTAGTTGCCTCCTTTATCATATCACGTTGGTTGGCTCAAATTCAAATAATTATACATTGGGCGGGAAGAAGTGTTTCTTTGTTCTCACAATTCTATAAAATCATACTAATATTGCTCACAAACTCCTCACACCATTAGTCCATTACCACTCCTCCTCTACACGTACTGTGTCACAAAAACATTCAACTTCTTCTAATATTCCATAGTATATATAATAGTTTTGTCTAATGTAAAAATGTATGATCTTTATTTTAATGAAATGAATGTAATATTTTGCACTCCTCTAGCAAGGCATTATTCCTCTATATGTTTTTTTTTTTACGATCTTATAATGCTTGGGTTTCTTTGGCTTGATTTTGTTGATCATCTATATAACATGAGGTCTGATGTATAGTGTTAGTGTCTCCTGCATTATGATAAATGAACATGAGTAGAGTTTATATGAGATAATGTAAATTTCATTTTCATGTGTTACCTTTAATTTCATTTGCTCTTGAGAGAGTACTATGTGCTATAATCTAATATGCTTACGTTTACTAATGTTCTTATGCAATTCGAAGCATTGTGGAATTTGTTAATTTGTGTTTAGTAAGTTGGAAATGGCTTGCTGCTGCTACGTACTTTGAGTACCGAAATAAATCGATCAATCATCAAGAAAATTGATCCGGGCCTGATTCAAGGAACCTTTCATCTTAACTTCGTTTATTCTTTTGAAATAAGTCAGAGGTACTTATCCCAATTTCATTGAGATAAAATAGGTAAGACACCTATATCAATCCATTAATGACGCAAGTCATCACCAAGGTATAGGTCATACTGATTGCAAAACGTGTTTTGAGATGCCTTTATCCATCATCCTCCCTGAAGTTCAAATTTCAGTATATGATGGACTGATGATTAATGTTTCACCACGATTCTTGCAAGTTTCTGTATAGATTATACCATTGATTAGTAAGTGTGCATAATGGCGAGCTATATTAGAATAACTTACTCTTTTCAGTTTAGAGGCATGAATGAATCCCCAAAACTAATATTCATTTAAAAATATTTTCAATAAGATCTTATGGTTTCTTGTGAGTTGCTTCAAATTTTTAGTTCGTTTCAACTGCAATAAAAAAAGACATGGTAGAAAATATTTTGAAGTTAATTGAACTGAAAGTGAATTTAATTTAATTGAACTTAAAATCTTACTGTCTTTGTTTCTATAAGCACTTGGACTTAACTGAAAAAACTTAAAATCTACTCTCTTCAAAAGAGTTTCAGTTGGGTGAGTGAAAAATCTTTAGTCTCTAAGGAGTAAGGACCTTAAATGTATCTGAACTTCAATGAAAAAAAAAAAAAAAAACTTAACTAACAAAACCAAACTTAACTGAACTCAATTGAAAAGAACTGAACTTAACTGAAATGAAAAGAAGTAAAGTAAAAATATAACTAAAAATTTAATTGAAAAGAAATGAATGAAATTGGAAAAAACCGAGTTTAACTTAATGTAACCAAAACAAACTGAACTTAGTTGGAAAAAAAACTTAACTGCAACATATAAGTTGAACTAAATAAAAAAAATATATATATAAGTTGAACTAAATAAAGAAAAAGTGAAATATATAGACCGAATAAAAATTGCGATTTACTTTACATTTTCCCAACCCTATTTTAACATTACTCCATGATCTAATCATATACGCAACATACAACCCCTCAAAAAAAATATAGGCAACATACAATTACACACGAGTGCCATTAAAAAACAAAAACTTAATTCTAATAACTACAATAAACTCATTATCTGGCTAACAAAATAATTCCTCTCCCTTCTTAAATGTATGACCAAGTTGACACTTATTTAACTAAATAATAAAGGATGATCAAGCTTATCAAAACCTCAAGTTCACCATCAAATAATAGCAACTACACTCGGTAACTTAATATCTAAAATGATGTATATTTTATTGAACGAATCCCGTGCATCGCACGGGTTTTAAACTAGTTCTGTTATAATGGCAAGTCCCTACTTTCTCCCATTACACTAGTAATATTTTTTATTTTTTTTTGATAGATAGTAATAAATTGAATTCAGCTCACAATTTCAACGTAGTGGAAGGCTTAGACCTACAGCCCATTGGGCTGGGAGAATGTGCAGCAAAACACCAAGCTAAGTGCAAGGAGCTGAATTCAATTTATTACTAATGGCGGAAAAAGCTTTGATGTATGTCATTCTGTTCATGACCCTTCTTTTTCAAGCGATGACGGTGAGTATTGATTATCTTTCAGATTTTGTGGCAAACTTTATTTTAGTTTTTTTAACATAGTTTTTAATCGATCAGGTGCTGTTACATCCGTTAATTATGCCACCTTAAAGCCAAGAGTCGCTGATGTGATAGAGCTATTCTATACTACTACCAACACTATTTGTTAATATCTGTTTTTTTTGAAAAACGGTTTATTTTGCAAAATATCAAGTTCAACAGAATTGATATCAAGTTGAAATATGATAATATCAAGTTTAATTGTGCTATTATCAAGTTGAAGAACTGCAAAATCGATGCTATCAAGTTTATAAACATCAATATTAAGTTCCAACATAGCAATATCATGTTTAAGAACATTCTTATTAAGTTGATTATCACATTTTTTGGCAAACTTGATAAAATCATCTTATAACTTGATATTCATATAATTCAACTTGATATTTATCGTATATCAAAAATAAACTTGATATTTATCAAGTTAAATGATGATTTTATCGGATACTTCTACCTCTT
>ONZK01002953.1:35620-47844 GCA_900322385.1 Pharnaceum exiguum
GATGGGGGGACGAACCAATCATTGCAAATAATCCAACTTCAGATGTTGCCTAATTAGGAAAGTCAGGACACTGATTTATGTTATTTCTTCTTGCTGCCAGCCCTGCCCTTGAATGGAACCTCAATATCACTAATGTGTAATTGCGTAAATGTTCGAATTTATTTTTTATTATTTTTTTAGGGAAAATGTTCGAATTTATTTAAGTACTCACCTTTTCATACCTTGAGAATAGGGCCTTTTTATTCAACTGGAATATTTACCATGAAAAGGCCAGTATAGTCCCATTACTATGTTCAGAGTTGCAATGACCTGCAGGGGTAAATGGAATTTCCAACTTCACTTGTTTCCTATGCTATGAAAGAAGTCAAGAACAGACTCTAATGCTTTTTCATACAGGAAAAATAGAGAAAGAAGACTACAAGGGCAAGGAAGAGGTAAAAGAAGAGGAACAAGAGCAGGGAAAAGCAGCAGAAGAGGAAAATGATGAGAGTAAAAATGAAGAGAGAGGAAAAGGACCTCTCCTTAGTTGGGAACCACAGGAAGCTATTCAACAACCTCCTCCAACCTTGCCTCAACCTGGTTAGTCTTGATTTTCCCTCTCTTTTTTTCCGCCCTTTCTCTTTTTCATAATTTCTGTGTTTCTTATCCTTTTCTGTCCTGAAGCAGCAGGGTCAATGAAATGCTTACAGTTTGGTTTCAGTCTGAATGTTAGAATACCTGTCTTGAATATTTTCTTATTGCAGGGGAAAAATTAGAAGAAGACAAGGTAAATGACAGAGATCTTGAAGAAATAGAGGCACAGAAGCAGGGACAATCAGCTGAGATGCTTGAGGAGGAGACACAACACAAGGAGGAAGGAGAAGAAAGCCCAACTCCCAACGGATCACAGCCAAAGCTACCTTTATGTGGTTTGTTTCTATTACCATGTGTTATTGGTTTTTCTGTCTCTTGCAATTGAAATGCTTATGGTTTTTGTTGATATTTGACTTTTTTTTTAGGTAAATAGAAAATCTTGGAAAGGTAATTGATTCTAGTGACAGATAAGGAAAAGTTGAAAGAAGCACCACCCCCTCATGCATGCTTACTTCTTCTTTTTTTTGCAATGAGCTAAAAGTTCGGTGTCATCCTTTACAGACATATTTTTACCTTGTTGAAAGACTTTTCTACCTTAAGTGAGTTTAAAAGAACACTGGTGATAATCCAGGATTAGTAATTGAGTGGTGCTGACTTTAATTTCTATACTAATTGTTTAGCAGACGCGTTTGCAAGCATAATTTGTTGCAAAATAATACGAGTATAGGTTTTACTCTTTAGGAATCCTTGAACTGGTTTAATGATAATTTTTGGTTAGGACCTAATTATAGTCCGGAGTTCTGTACTTCATGGACGAGATTCTGTATCTTGATTCTTGAAACGATGATTCTGCTGTCTCTAGCTTGAAGCAAATTAGACTCTTGGTTCTGAATTCTGACTAATAATCCTGACAGCCAACATTTTTGAGAGATGGTTTGTAACTCCAGACATTTAGAGATTTACCTCTCCTGAAAAAAATTGTGATAGAAGTGTTGATCTGAAAATTCTGGTGCTAATTGCTAATCTGCTAAGCACAAATCAGTGCAGTTCCATGAGGTAAAATGCAAATTGGACTATCTCGCTATTGGGTGAGTGACCAAATACCCAGTTGCTCTTTTTGGTTTAACTGAAAAACCCATGTACACCGTAAGTCATGTGGAAAAAGCAATATAAGCAGTCCAAACTAGGAAGGATAGGTAGTACAGGATGAAGGTCCTATTATTTAAAAAAAATTGCAGCTGTGAGACGTTTCTAATGGTTGGCTAAATGCAGATGGAACGATAGGAGAAGATACACAGAAAGATGAAGTCAATGGTGATGGGAAGGTTGCGATGATGGAAAGGGAGGAGAGTGAAAATGAGGAGGAGGAGGAGGAGGAGGAAGAAGAAGAAGAAGAAGAAGAAGGGCCTCCACCTGGTTGGGAACCTCAGATATCAACTAACCAATCTTGTCCTTGTCGTGCTGGACCTGGTTTGTTTTTGTTCCTCTCTTCCGCTTTTTTCACAACTTCATTTATATTATTATTTGTCTAAACGCCGAGCCTTGTAGGGAACAGAATAGCAGTAGTAGAGGAGAGGAACAGAAAAGGAATTGATTTTGGTGAGCGCAGATTGAACAATTATTCCCGCCTTAATGTTTTCTTCCCATCCCATGTGTAGTTGTTTTATGTTGGGTATAAGAATGCTGTTGGTCCTCTTTCCTGCATATCATCCATGAAAACCAGCCGAAATTTTATCTTGCCTGATTTCGGCTGGATAAATGATCAGTAGTTCATTAAGATAGCTACAAAGTAGTGATTGTAACTCCATAATCTTTAAATGTCGACCTAAATTTAGTAACTCCATAATATTTATATGCTTCCATATTCTCATCTCGGATTCAGATGATAGCTGTGAGTGATTCCAGTGCTTGGAAAAATGTGATAGCTAGCAGAACTTGACGATCACTTGCTAAAAGCAACTAGACTGATGGTTTGGCTGAAGCTTTTGAACACTTGTAGCTAAACTACTGCTAGAGTCTTCCTATAAATTATTTTCGGATTAATCCGGCCATCTGTAATTTGAGAGTTAAGTTTTGATGCCACTGGAAAGTTTTAACTGAAAACCCCGAGTCTAATCCCATTAGAGATGAGTGCGAATGTTGCACCAAATGCCTTGTTCCTGGTTGATCTTTTGTCGCTTGGACCGCTTTGTTGGTCGTCGTTTTGGCTCAAAAGTCAGATTTAAGAAGTCATCTATATTCTGAATGCTAGCTTTCTTTATCTGATTACTTATATGTTTGAGTCTTAAGATGTGAAGAGAGGTCTCTAATGATTGTTTCATATGCAGAAGAAAAGATAGAAGAAGACGATATCAAAGATAGAGGACAAGAAGCAAGGGAAGACAAGGACGATAAAACTGCAGAAAAGAAAAAGGCAGAAGAGGAAAGTGAGGAAGAAGGACCTCCACCTGGTTGGGAATCTCTACCGCCCACAAACCTACCTCCCCCACCTCCATCTCAACCTGGTTTGTGTCACTTCCCCTGTTTGTTCTTTCTCATCCATCGTAATGTGTATTCTTTGCCGTGTGATCTCTTTCTATGGGACAAATCATATGAGAGGGTGAAAGTTCTACTTCTGTGAGTGTGAAAAGAACACTGTCTGTGTCTGAGAAACTTTTGCTAACCTATCGTTTGATTCTTGCTTCTCTTTTGATAAACTTATCTTGTCGGATGTTGTTAAGCCGGCATGTCAAACATGTCAGATTGTCAGCGCATCTGAGAAACTTTTGCAAACCTCTACCTATTGCTTACATTTGAAACAAGTGCAACATAATAGTCTTTCTTTGACCGTCTCTTTGATGAAACCTAGGCTTGTCAATCTTTCTGGTGAGAGATCATTGATAAAAGGAGAAAGACAAAGGTCTTATACCATTTTATTTGACATCAGTCACTGACCAAAGCAACATAGTCATAATGTTATCAACAACAGTAAGACAAATTATACGTGGAAAACCTCTCAATAAATAGCAACAAGCATGCCTGAAATGATTTTTTTTTACTACATAACAACAAATGAGTTTTTTGTTTTTGTTTTTGTTTTTGCATTTTACCCTTGGTAATTTGAGATACAAATGAGTTTGTGTAGTAGTCTTGCAATCGTGGCATATGGAAGTTGAATTTGTCTGGAGCCTGGGAGTATATATCAGTATATGGGGTGAATATGCTATAATTTAGTTTGTCTTTGTGACATATTGATGGCTTGCCACCAAGAAATAATATTTCCAGGGCCCCTCCCTCGCATGGAGCACCATTGTCAGCTTATCCAAGAATTCGCTCTCTCTCTCTGTCTCTTTGACTATTATCACATGCACTTGCATTGCAGAAAAGGGTCAAATGGTTTGTGGTTCTTGCCGTCATCTCCTCTCCTATCCTCGAGGATCTAAGCACGTAAAATGCTCATTCTGCCAGACTGTAAATTATGTACTTGAAGGTCCTTTTCTGATCTCTGATCCTCTTAAAAGTACTGAGCCATTTCTGTTTTATGAGCTGTCAACTACATGAGAAGCTTGATTTGGCTTCACAATTTGTAGTTGTGCCTGTTCAGTGGAAAATACTCGTGTTTTACGTTTTACTGTGGTTTCCAGAGCATCAAGTAGGACAAGTGAAGTGTGGAAATTGCACGGCGCTGCTGATGTACCCATATGGAGCTCCATCAGTCCGCTGTTGCTTATGCCATACTGTGACTGACATTAGGGTACATCAGTTATTCTTTCTGTGCAATTATTTGATACTCTTGATTAATTCAAAGCAGGAGCATAGGTTGAGCATCTTTATTAATAAAGAAGATTAGAGGAACACATACTCTTTCTTTTTACTAAAAATGGGGAGGAACACAAGATTTGTACCACTTGATTACTCAATCTACCTGAATTTGTTCTTCTTTTGACGAAATTGCACCTAAGTTTCTATCATGCCCAAATATGCACCAAATAGGCTATCCTTTGCATTGAAATTTTATGGTGGTTTTTTATATTCCTTGCCTAAATCAATCGGTCTCCTTTGTGTTTCCAGGATCATAACAGACGCCCTCCACTGTCCGTCCAACAGAGCCGTGCTTCTAGACCTTTCAGCGTCCCTCATTGATTGCTTACATTTGTGGTTGTTTCTGCTCCTAGTTTTGAGTGAATGTTGGCAGTTAACACCTGTACCCTTTTCTCATTTTAGATTTTGTTGTGTGACAGTTTCGTGATTATGATGGCTCGGCATCTGTAACTATCTCCGAGCATGGTCTGTCTCTGTTATATGAACATGAGTTTCGATACGAAAACTCTGATCCTCAGTTAATTCAATGATTTCTATGTTGGAGTATCCATTTGCTTTGCGTCCATTAAGTAACACCCTGGCGGGCGGCGCTGTGGTCTTCGACAGTTACTCGCAATTTTGTTCAACTGTTGCACAAGACCTAAGTCTTCACTTCATACCAACATGAGTGCAGATTTTACGTGTATTTGCAAGTAAACAGCATATTCACCATGTGATATTTGTTCCTCAAAACACATGCATAATCATGTCACATACACCTAGTAAAGGTCATTACTTTTGACAACTGTACCAGTAACCAGATTTTTGCAGAGTAAACGTGTAAAGAGTATGCCTGGAGCATGTAAATATCTAGACTATACAATAACTTCATATCCTAGTAAAAAAGCCTCCCTTCTCCTTAGCTCTGATATAACTGAACTCGAACCCTGTAGTGCTCTCAGTCATCTGACGGAAACTCCTCATCTGAAGCAGTATCAAGAAACGATCCCAGGGTCTTTCTCAGAAGGCTGAAAGTTTTGTCATCCTGTGTCAAAAAACAGAGAATATAAGTGCTCAGTTTGAAATGACATACTATAGTCTTAGTTATTCATCCTCTTTATCAGTTTGGGTCTATAAGTTGATACAGCTGGAAGAGCTTTTAGTGACAGTTTAGCAGTTTTTTTTTCTGACAGTAGCGAGATTCAGAGAAAATGTAGGCACCTTCTTCTTCTTCCTCAAGGACTCCTCCAAATCAGCGAGTTTATCAGAACATGCCTTCTCTTTCTCCTGAATCATGGTCTTCTCTTTCTTCCCTGAAACCAGAGCATATCCATTTACATGACGCTGCACAGTCGCAACTCAAGAATTGTTAGAGATGTGGTGTGCCATTGCTTACTTTGCTGCTCATATCGCATGAAGAGCCTCTCCTTTTCCTCTTCGTACTTGCCAATGGTCTCTGCAAAAAGCCAGATAAAAGCGAATTAGTTACGTACCAGAACTTCAGAGGTCGACCTCAGTATCACAGCTATGCAGTCAGACAGAGACATGATATCCAGAAAACCAATTTTCATCAATATCATCATACTGCAGAAACTACGCAAAAGAAGGTTGGCCATCACGAAGACCTCATAGAGGTCAGATTAGCTCAATAGGGCAGCGTTGAACACAAAAACACGAGCAATAAGCAACTCTGACAGACTAGATACAGATATAACAGAGAATAGCAAGATGCAGAAGCATATCTTCGCCTGAAAAAAGCAGGACTGGTGTACTAACACTACACATATACTTAGGTCGACATAAAATCAGATTAACTTGGCGACTGGAATCACTCGTAAACCATCCACATGTCCAGTTTCCAATACCATCAACATATGAACACAGAACACAATATCCAGCATTTCAAAGCCATCGAGAAATCAGTCAGTCAGATAAATTACCTTTCAGTGTCTGCAGATGAGCAGCCTTCTCTTTTCCGAACTTGTCATACACTGCTTGGAACTTGGCTGTCTCTTCCTTGAGTGCATTCTCACACTGCCAAAACAAACAAATTAAGCATTTGTATTCTTCAATTCCCTCTACATACAAAGTTGTACCAAGTCAAGTCAAAGTCGCTTCCTCTTCCGTTCTCTCTTCCTACCTCTTTCGAACTCTTGGACAATGCTCTTGCAAATGTCTGCCTGCAAACCAAGCATACCAAACAAACAAAAACAAATATACAAACCATCAGTTCATCACATACATGATACGCATCTCCCTTGACGACCACTCAACAAAATCATCGACCAACAACAATAACAACCTGTCCTTCTCAATCTTGGACTTCAACTCATCGAACATAGCCTTAATCTCAGCACCCACACTGCATTCACAAACAAACAAACAAACAAACAAATTCGACGAAATCAAATCAGGTTTTCAATTTCCCCTACCAAAACACGCCAAACCAAACAGCACCATAACTCTCCACATACACAAACAATTTCCATCTGAAGCATCAATGTCCAGACACAAATTTTTCCTTTTTTTTTAATATGAATTATCATTCCATCTAATTTTTGAATTTCAATTATTTATTTGCCTCACGTACGTCACCTGCTCAGATAATCAATAATGCATAAAAATTTAAATGGAAGGAATAAAAAACACTGCATAATAATAATATAATAACTAAAATACTAGGGTGTGAAAAGACGAAAAAGGACAGGACAGGACAGGACAGGACCTAGAGATGGTTTCCTCTTTCTTCTTCTGGCCGTCTTTCACAGCTTTCTCCCTTATCTGCTGCAACGCCGAGAATATCCCTTTTATTTCTCTGCCCAACACATTTCCAACAATATAATATAATTAAAATATATACTCACTTTTTTTAAAATTACTTTCATCGGTCGGTTATATTAAAAGTAAAATGATATAAAAAATAATGTAGCGTACGTACCCTGAGAGTTCGTCATCATCATCATCATCGTCATCCACGTGTTGGTTATGATGGCGCTTATTACGTTTCTGATCAGAAGCAGCAGCAACAGCAGCAACAGCAGCTTGCTCTTCTAAAGTAGCTGCAGTGGTTGAAGCTCTCCTCTTGCTTCCGCTGTTGTTGTTGTTGTTAACTCCCTTCACTTTCACTGCCGTCATTTTTTGTCTTTTTCTTTTGCTTAGCTTTCTAATGATGAAAATTGAGAGAGGAAAGAGAGAGAGTGGAGTACAAGAAAATGGAAAGTGAGAAAAGTGTGGTTTTGAAATATTTCGAGTGCCCGCGCACCGCTATTTATTTTCGTTTTCATTTTCCAAACAACAATCAAAATCGGTTGGGCTGGTAAGGAAATGTTTGTAGTATAGCGGGCCTGAATTTCAGATTTTTGGGCCTTTCGTCGTCATAGATTCCTCTAAGTTGGAGTACTACCTCTGTCCTAAAAAGATTTTTACGATTGGACGTTTTTTGTCAATTGTTTTACTACTTTAACCATATTTAATAATTAATGAAGATTTTTGTAATTTTAAAAAATATAGTGAAAAAAAAGTACTTACAAAATGTAGTTCAATTAGTACAATATTTTTGTCAAATACTACATATATTTTGAGTAAATTACCGTCAAAGTTTGAAAAAGTTGACCACAAAACGTCAAACTGTAAAGATCGTTTTGGGATGGAGGGAGTACTCAGTTATTTTTTTAGGGGGATGCTATTTAAAGTTTTGAATATCATCCCTTTCGTTCGCTAAACTGTTGTGGGGGATCCCCAATTGAATCACGGAATGGGAAAACGCAAAGCGATACCCCTCCGTTCCCCATGCTAAAATTAGGCAAGCAGGTCCTTTCACGGTGAGAGCATACGTCTCAACCGGAAAGGGGTGTGATTCCAAGAACACGACGAGGCTTACCGCCGCACTAATAAGTCCCGTCGAAGAGTTGATGATCAGCTTCACCTCCGCTTTCCGGCCGTTTATGCGGAGGAATTCTAACCAACGTCACCCTTAGCCCAAGTATTATTTTCGGGTATTTACTTTACACTCGTCATTGCATGACATTTTCTTGGACTCTTTTTATTTTGGATCAAAATACCCATGTATATAATTGTGATAAAAATATAATCGATGGTCTAAAATTAGGCGCTGAAATCGAGAAAATTATTCTCTCTCTAAGCTCAAACTGTTATGGCTAGCTTGGACATACCTTATTTCACAACCATGGCCACGGTCGCCATAATTTCCAAATATATTATGGTAATACTAGTCATAACTATTTTCAGTATGGCGCACGCTATCATAAGTAGTATGAATTATGAAGCAATTCAAAGTTTAGACAATATATGGTGATATTTTTTAAAAGAGGTACATCAATTACAAAGGGTTGGGGGGTCCATATCGGGGGAGGATAACACCCTAAGTAGAAAGAAACTAAAATATTTAGAACCGCATAGTATTTGCGGGAGGGTAACCGATGAATCCAGTCCAAACCAATTATCACGGGGCATGAGCAAATCGATTTGTTTGAAAAGTGCCTTAGATCGAGACACAACCCTATAAAAGGGCAAGGGAACCTACCAGTTTGGGCGGAAGGGTACAACCAGATCACCGAGCACCCTCCCACAAAGAACTACACATTTCTAAATCCTAAAACTAAAAGACTAGGTAGGCACCTACAAACACATAGCGGCGCCACTTATTCAAACAACATTAAAAACATGAGTGATGAAGTTACATAGAACTCTAATTATTCTTATTATACGTTTTTTTGTTTCCTTTGTAAAAGATAAATATATTATTTTGACTTTTGAGCCAAAATGAAATTTTGTTGAACTTTATATAAAAATTAAATAAGAAGAACAAAAAAAATAGGGAGTATCTCTTATACTCCGTACAAATCATTTAATGCATGTAACGATGCTTACAAAATGCAGCAAAAGCGCTTTTGTACTCTCTCTGTTTCGATTTGTTGTTTCTGTATTGGGCGTTTCGATTTGTTGTTCCTGTTTTTTTATTTGGTATTTTTTTTTATATACTTTTGCCATTATTACTACCCTTTATTACACTACCCCTCTCTCACACTCTCCCAAAATTAACTCTCTCCTAAAATATTGTGACAAAATCAAAGAGTAACAACAAAATGAAACAGACGGAGTATGCAACTGTGATATGTTCGTCGAAGAAAGAAAAGTTCAGAGTCTTATTTTTAGCTGATCTGATAAATGTGATAAGCAAATAAACATTTTATATTTTTGTGCATTGATCAATACTTCAGTAGTACTATACAATCATTCCCTCATATTCTTGAAAAGAAAAAGAAAATCAACCCCTAATTAATATTTTATTAATAGGTTACAGGAAGATAATTAACGATTGGTCTGACTTTGGTGTCCCGCAATGGTGTGCCAATTTGTGTAACACTTCAATCTCAACCGTCATAATTTATTATTGAATTAATAGAAAATGAATTAACAATCACGAAAGGCTGAGATTAGAATGGTACACGGATTAGTACACCGTTTGCTACACCAAAGATCCTTCGATTAACGACGGTCTAGCGTCTAGTGACAACACTGGACGAAGCAAATGTGATTATGTGAGGCTCATGATAGGTTAAGTAATCATCGGACAATAAAATACACTAGTAACAAACAAAATCCAAAGTCTGACTACAGTGCACAAGAACCGCCGTTGCAGCCAATGTAGGAGATTAGGGGGCAGCACCGTCACGTGTGTTTAGCCAAATTAATGAACATGCATGTTTCTCCGTTCCCTAACAGTTTATCTCTGCTAATCTTCGTCTTGATGGCCAATTATAATGCTCTATATTGATGTTAATTGTTACCTCACTTACCTAATCACGTTCAATTGCTTAGATGCATGTTAGATCCAGGCATCCTGCACGTACGATAGATCCATTCTTGGGGGCTCAACTGTTTTTTAAATTGAACAAAGTCCTTCTTAGTACTCTAGAACAATAATATTCCTTCACAAGCCAAATGATTCCATATTCGAAATCTGGTGAAGGACATACGTACGTGCTTTTCGTCTTGCAGTTAGCGCATTGAAATGTTGCATTGGAAAAGATTCAGACTTGTAGATTGAAGACTGAAAACTAAAAAGCTGTATATATTTTCCGAAAGAAAATAGAGCTGCAGATGAAGGTAGTGAGCTATGGACATAGAAGTTTTGAGCCGATTCATTGGGATATTTCCTCGTCTTCTAAAGTGTTTAGTGATTAGTGTAATATTAGATGACAAGATGTTGTCAAGGGATGAAGCTCATAATGTTCCTTTTTTCCTTATCTTTAGTTTTTAAAAAAAGTCAAATGATTTCACAACTTGCAAACTTACGTTGACCTGATAGGCTACTACAAGTCTACAACCAGCGAGTACTTTTTTTCTATTTTGGTATGAACAAGTAGAGCAGGTACTTTAATGATTAATCTCTACATTGGTTACTACTCGCTGAGCAATGCTAGAGCAATACCTAATAGTTGCACTATCTATCAGATAGGCCCTAAATCCCACCCAAAATAAAAAATTGGCTCTCCAAAATTTGATCAAACCAAACATGTCAAATAACCCATACAACATGATACATAACCCTCCTAACATGATAAAACTTTGTACCTATGTTTTTTTAAAAACAAAAACACCTCCAAACATGATATAAATCCCTTAGAACTTGATAATGATCTATCTAAACGTGATAAAACTTTGATACATTTTTTTATAAAAAACCCAACATGTCAAACTACCCCTAGAACATGATACCATACCCTCCCAACATGATAAATCCAAATCCCATATTTTTCATTTAGTTAGCCTCAATACCCCACCCATAATAAAATATTACGGGTGGAATTTGGGGCCTACCTGATAGTAGTGCAACTATCAGGTATTATTTGTTTAGAATTGCTCCTACTTAGCCTGCTCTATCGATTCGTATGTTTTGTTTTGTGTGAACCTCCTTTCTTATTTTCTCCTACACCATCTTCAATTTAAGTATTTGTATCTTGAAGAAATGCATTTCTAAAAATGCATTTATTTTTCTTTTAAAGATCATCTAAATGTATAAAAATACATTAGTTCACAATGCTCATGATACACTTGTATCCTATAATTTTCCCTTATTACATACATACAATAATAGTATCTAGTAAAATAGATATACGGACATTTTAGTCTTTCAAATGAGCTATATGTTATTTTTAAAACAAAATAACATTAATCTGATAATGCAATATAATTTCCAGCCTTTCATCAATTCGTAATTGGTGTCCAAGTGACACAAGTTGGAACTTTTTCTTTTATTCAATTTAGTTGATTATTTTTGTAAGATTTTTGTAAGATTTTGAATTTTCTTTAATGAAATGTAGAAGTGACACCACTTATATGTCTTAATGACTCTACTTATAAGTATTTTTAGATTCGCCCCTACATTTGATCTATTAAGAAAATGATATGTACTAAAAATAACAAGGGAGAAGCTAGACTCTGTTATGACGAAAGATATCATTAAAGAATTAAAGGAAGAACAAGTGAAATGTAGGTCTTATTTTTGACTACATTACCATATAAAAAGAGAATAATTATTTTAATCGCTAAGAAAAAACCGAACTCACCACACTTTTGATATAAAAAAAGTCTTTGAATACTCAAAAGATATTTGGTCATGTGGACATACTGATATTTATAATTGTGATATTAAGAATTTTTTTCATTACTCATTGTGTTATACACGCCTCTAAAAGGCTAAAACATTGTATATTGTACAATAACCTTTTTTTTCCTATGCAAAATTACTTCATACCCCCACTCGAATTCAAGTTAAAAAAAATCACTCCCCTCACCACCTTCGTTCTCCCTTCTCCCACCACCCACACTGCTAGACCTGACAATGT
>ONZK01002953.1:48196-71053 GCA_900322385.1 Pharnaceum exiguum
AGGTCGAGTTTTGTGTTCGTAAACCATTTTTTTTGGGTAGTTTACTAGTTAATTTCTAATTGAGTAAATTTTTGTCGGGTCTACATACGACCATATCTATCCACCACCTGCCCACCACCAACCTCCCCCTCAACTAGCTAAGCCAAACCACCACAACCCAATCGAATAAGAACGCACAGTTGCGTCACTCTTATAACAAGAGGCGATTTCAGGATTAAATGGTCAAAGGGGAGGCGATAGTGTCATGGGGATGTAAGGTTGTAATACCCACCAAATTATAGTCATTTAAGAGGATTGATAACACTACTAGTGATTACCTATACTACTAAGGTGCACCTTCTTTTAAGAAGCTCATCTCATAAGAACTCCCAGTTCAGTGTGCTTGCTATGCAACACAATTATGGGATGGTGACCTCCTAGGAAGTCTCTTCCTGGGCACTTGGGCAGCAGACGAGTGAGGATAAAGCCTGCTGGAAGACTAGTGGTGGTTTGTGGGAACAGTCCCAAGATTTAAGACTGTATGATGATCTCTGCCGGAAAAGGCGGGGTGTTACAAAGGTCCATTACGGCCAGAGCTTGCCCTACCACCATAATGATCACTTGCCACACCGCTGTCATAATAGTGTCACCATGCCCTTGTCCTTCCTTCTTTCTCTCGCCTCCACCCTTTGCTCACCGGAGTCACCGCCTAATAAAAACCTCGGCTTCTGAGTAAGACCCCTCACTTACCATTTCCAAAACTTCATTTTTAACAATCGTATAAGTTAAGCGTCCCCACGCTACTTAACCTTGTCAAATGATATGGTCGGTGTTGTTGTCTAAAGTGATGTCTTAATGTCCTAGAGGGTTGCCGTCGTCGATTTGATTCGGGTCTGGATGAGGTCATTATGAGGGTAGTGAATTTTTGTTTATTGTTATTTATAAATAGAGGCACCGCTGCACCGAGCCGCCGAGACTTGTGATAATCGATCCAATATTAAGGATCGAAAGTACCACTTAGAAATTATCTCTTCTCAATTTTAAATAATACTAGTTCAGTAGTTCTTTTAATTTTAACTTTTGTTAATCTAAATAGAAGTTGCTCTGAAGAAAAGAAGAAAAAATTAAATGGAAGTTGGCATCTTACTATTATCTTGATAATGTATTTTACTCAAATCCAATTGTTGACACTTGTACCTTTTACAAATCAAAACCAACGTCGGCAACTCCCTAATCCCAACAATTTGTCAAGTTAGTACATTCCAAAGTTTGAAACAACTGCAGGAAACAAACAAACAAAATTAATTATTACTGTAATAAGAGTACTAAGGAACAAGAAAACAACATCAACACTAAAGATGGAGAATGGGGCCTTCACTAATCACGAGCATATGCTACAGTAGCAATCTAGTACTCATCCACAGATCCACTCCTCAGTCATCAGACTCATCACTACCGGACCGACCATTACCAATTGCCACTAATGACTCTTAATGTACGGCGAATTAAAAATTTACAATTGTATGTACTCTCAAAGGTGCAGTTATATAAAGGGCGAGAATTATCTCTGTCTTTCAGTTTCAGGTGATCATGGATTATATTAAAATGGTTATAAAACTTTCAATTATTTCTTACTTTTAGTGAAATTATTGGAAAATGGAAATCAATACTTAAATACAACAATGTGTGGTTCAATTTCGAAAACAACTTTTTTGATTTTTTTTTTAAACAGGGGTAAAGTTGTGTACATCCTGACCACCGAGCGTTTTTATTGAATTGAAATTTTCACTCGAGTGTTGTTATGGTAAATGTATGGACTCTCAAAGAAAAAATAAACTAAAATCAATGATTGTATTGGAACCTTTGTATCAGTACTGCCATAAAAAAAAAAACTTTGTATCAGTACTACAGAAAGTCTACAATACTATCCACATTGTAACGTGTCGCCACGTTGTCCCCGGTGAATTTAAACAAAAAAACAAAAAAATGAACATGACCTTGACCCCTATAAAAAGGGAGCCAAAACCGTTGAAAGACGGACATTTCAAAGTTCACCCATTCAAACCTTAGCTTCCCTCAAAAATCAAATATCATCCAACAACAACATCATCCTCAATCCTCATCCCCCTTTCCATTACCCCACCAAAAAAAAAAAGAAAAAGAAAAGCAATAATTCTCGTCGGTGAATTTCGAAATTCCACAAATACCCATTTCAGGTACATTCTTCTTCCCTCTTTCTAATTTTGCATGTCCCTTTAATTATAATTATTTGTAATTTTTTTGTTTATTTGATGTTTCTGGGGTTTTCTGGGGGTTTTAAGGATACGTTTTTTTAAAATTATTTGAAATCTACTTTCTCTTTTCTTCTCCATGAAGTTTCTACATAGTATTGATCACGTGTCCTACCAGTCTGTGTTCTAGAAATCCGTGCTTTGAAATACCACCCACTTGCATTGTATCATTATTTGTACTATGTACAATGTATGATCATGTTACGTAAGTACAATATAACATGCTATAAATGTATTTTTTTTTAAGAAAGGTCGTATGTTTTGTACAGTATTATGTTTCAGAAATTGTCCCACATGACACCTCATCTTAATTTTTAATTTATGAGTAGTACATTATTGTTAAGATGGATATAAAGTCATACAGTGTCATGATTAGCTATTAATGATGATTGAGATTATTTTGGCACATTAGATTAGATGAGAGTTCTATTATTAGGAAATAGGAGACTTTTTATTTCAGTTTAGGAGTTTCTTTTACATTTTGTTATTTAAGTATATTAGAATTTGGGTCTCTTCAAGAGTTTAAAGGTTGTTCATTAAAAAATTAAAAATAGTTTAGAGGTTAGTTGACTCCCAAAAACAGTGTTTTATTTTGTGGAGAATAATAAAATATGCTGATGTGTCAAAGCCAAAGTCCGGCTTTGGTGTCCCACAATTGTGTGTTATTCGGTGTATCACTTTGACCTCGAATGTCCATGATTTATTAATACATTATGAATAAATTGAATTAAAATATCTCGAACGGTCGAGATTGAAGTGGTATACAGATTGGTACACTAAAACCCCCACATAACTCGGAATTATACTAGAAAAATGGGAGTCTAGGTTTGGTGCCCTTGTGGCCGTTGTGGGACATAATATAAATGACCGGACAGTCGAGATTAAGTGGTACATAAGATGGTACTTTATGTGACACCCAACACAAACTGGTTTGTTCCCTTTATCTTGGCAAATGTTAGTTAATATTTCTATTCTACCTCTTGTCATTTGGAAATTAGGGGAGTGATTAAGATAGGGACAACTGGTGAAGTGTCACATGGGGGTTAAGTGGAGTTTGTCGTCATGATGAGTGTTAACGTATGAACGGTATACTAAGAAAAGAAGAAAGGAAAGAAAGAAAAGAAGAAAAGAAAGAAAGTAAGATGCATGAAAGATGGTGACTACTTTATGCACTTGGGAAGCACTAGAATTTGAGTGGGAGCTTATCGAGTGAATTGTGTTTGGAGCTGTTAGTGTTGTCCTTTTGCCTTCTATCTTCCGCAATCTAAGAGCTTATTAGTCCAAGCACTATTTGTCCTATGGTTATAGGCTGCACCTAAAAGGGGAAGCTTTGTTGCGTAAGGTTTCCGCAAACGCAAAAGTAGGGAAAGCCGGTCTGGGGCATGATGGGATCACAAGTTTGGACTTTGGAGGTTGAGGTGATAAGTGATACTCTGGATATAATTTGTTCACATGTATGAATAATTATGTTACCCGGACTCTTTTGTTTTCCTGCGTCGGACACTCTAAACTCTGACATGGGTACACGTATGGAGTTGGACCTAAGATATGTACCCATATTGGAACCTTCTAGTCGTAAACCGGGTAACATAGAGTGTGAGGGCTAGCTTTAGCATGGTTATGGATAACAGACACTTTATCATGGCCTTTATGGACACTAGACACATAACTTTAGACTAAGATTTCCTTAAAGTAGCCGAGTGGGACATTTCACATTGGGTATGCACCCGTATAAGATACTTCTGGTTGACCGTAGGTAACATAGTATATTCATTAACCTAGTATATTCGTTAATTTTAAAATGGGACAGTAGGTGGAGATATAATTTGTACTCTCATTTATCTATTTACTTTCACCCTTGTGAATAAGACGGTGATGCTTCAATCAAGGTGTGTAACAAGGTCTTTTGAAGTCTTTTAAGTTTCGTCAATTAATTAACTTGGAGGACCTAGCTGTTGCCGAATTTTCTGATTAGTACTAGACTTGAAAATTTATGCGTCAAAATGCAGCTTATTCAATACATTATCTGAGCGCAATAAGCGATTAGGCAGTCTAATATTTTGGTTCACGCAGTTGGTACTTGGTAGCTTGAACCTTGTCCGGAAAGCGACTTGGCCCAAGTTGGTCAGATACGTTCACTGAATATCCGTTAGTTTCTTCTATGCCATATCAAATTTTTATTGTAGGGAGTGTTGAAGAACTTCCCTGAGGTCATTGTATAATTTTATCTACTAAACTAATACGGAGTATCAATCATATCAGATTGTTTATTAACACTGATGGAGTGAGAGCACTTAAAAATAGTCTGAATTTTCTGCAACTTGTCGACTTGTCTACATAGACTATTCTTTATGCTAAGCTCCATAATATTATTGCATCATCAAATTTCATCATTGAGATGCACCTCTTGGATTTTCTTTTCTTTTTTATTTTTCTTCAGTGGGCAACTTCATGGTGGTTACTTTTTTGATAATTGAGGTTCCATTTTTCTTTTTGCTTGTGGATAAGCTAACTTGTGTCGAACACATTGATCCGCTTTTTGGTAAGCCAGTTTTGCATTAAACAATTTCCTTTAAAGTGGGTCATGAAATGGCTATTTTATGGATAGGTGTGGTCAGTTGTTTAATGCTTGAGATCATTGGCTGTACAGACTTTGTTGCTAATCAGTAATCACGATTCAGACTAATTCTTTGTGGATAGAGTTTTGAAAAGAGAATGCAGTTGTATTCACTTTCGATTTCCACTCAAACGAGTTTTGTTACTTAAATGTTGTGCCTTTTGATGCTCAATGTATATTTTGTCGGCAAATAGTTGCTTCAAAATTGATCTGTTACCTGAATTATGTGAATATTATACCGTTTGATTGCTGCCTGTATCCTCATTAAGGCCAGGGGAGTGTCGAGGTTTCATTTGGTTTGTTTATTCTGTCAACAATGTTCGTTGACTCTAGTTGTTTCGTCTTTATCTCATAATTTGCCTTACCCTGCTCACTCTACTCAGTCTCTACATAGTTACCTTGCCTAGTCATAAACTTCTGTAAATTCTCACCACTTCATCAGCTGAAATCTAGTTAACGTACATGGATCTAAATGCTGACTTATTTAAGCCTTATACTTCTAAATTCAGTGGAGATATTTGATAATAATTGATATAGATACAACTTAGCAAATTAAGGCAGAAGCTTTTCAAATCAGTTGTGACACGAATGGGAATGCATGCTACGAAAGATAGGGCGTGTTATGCCACTGACGGTCTGAATATAATAAAGACCTATTTTAGAGGATGTGATTGCTGAACTCTTATTTGCTAAACCAATCAGTTATCAAGGGGTAATCCACTCATCCTTATCCAAATGTCCATCAAGTAGAACATGTGTGGGTCCATGGAAACTTGGCTTGCATGTTCATCCCCATTTAGTGAGATACTTGTGCTTTATGTTCATTGTTTTTGGCCTCATTTTTTGAATGTTCCATGTTCATTTGCATTACATGAACCAGCTGGGCAAGGGCCCCTTAATATCTTACAAGACTTGTAACAATTAGTAACTATTCATAAAAGGTCCAAGCATGACATGTTTCTATTACGTTTAACAATGTTGTTTTCATGCTTATAGTAATAAAGTGGTACTTCTACTAATACAGGTTATTTAAGTTCCCCTACACTAAGTTATTTTCAAGATTTTCTTATGCTTTTTGACAGAAACATAAGCCTGAATTACAAGCTTATGCTATCTATTTTTCTGTTCTTTCCAGATCTATTCTAGGACTGGTTGCTCAAGCATAATTTTTCGCATCCATGGCGGCCCTGGAGCAGCAGTTTGATCAGAAATGTAAGCCATTTCGATCTTCCTTGAAGGATTCAGAAATTCATAATGGCAGTTTCGACTGCAATATCTGCTTGGACTATGCGAATGATCCAGTAGTCACCCTGTGTGGCCACCTCTATTGCTGGCCATGTATCTACAAGTGGCTTCATGTCCAAAGTGACTCTCTCCCTTCATATGACTTTCCGCAGTGCCCAGTCTGCAAGGCTGAGATCTCCCACACCACTGTGGTCCCTTTATATGGCCGTGGCCAGTCTATGAACGATTCTGAAAATGCAACCAAGGTTGCTTCTGAAGCTGCATTGTTACCTCCAAGACCGCAGGCTTGTGGGACTCGAGCCCTTCTAGAGGCCTCTTCTCGACCTACCCACTATAATCTTTTATACCGTACAAATCCGTATCGGGGTCAATCTCATGTCTACAGTGATCACACTGAAGAAGTGGTTTCCTCCACGCCTTTGTTAAATCAGACGGGGAATCCTGTTGCTAACATGTTTCCTCCGTTTGTGGGAATGTTTGGAGAGATGGTTTATGCTAGGGTTTTTGGAAACTCACAAAGCTTGTACACTTACCCAAATTCATATCATGCAGTAGGAAACAATAGTTCTAGGTTGAGGAGGCAAGAGATGCAGGTGGATAAGTCATTGAGTAGGGTCTCACTTTTCCTTTTATGCTGTTTCCTTCTTTGTCTACTGCTCTTCTAATTGGATATACTCCGGTGTTCAGTTTCGAGGCAGATTAGCCTCATTGTACCTGATGTATAATTTTGTAAAAAGGGTTACTGAGATGAAAGAAGTTCTTTTAGATATTTACTTGTAATAGAACAACCAATGCCTTTGTATCATCATGTATTTCGTGTATGCAATGGTGTTGCATTGTCTCCCAAAGTTAGTCAGGTACCTTTGAGAACTCGATCATCTGTTAATGCTCTGTTTCTGAGCTTGCCCTGTTTTTATCAAACTGTGATTAGGGCTTTTTAACAAGTCCTAAGAGTGATATGCAATTTATGCTATGAAGCTTCCTGCTATCCTAGTTTGTATAATCTGAAAGCAGGAGTTTTTGGTCTGAGCCTGTTTTGCTCAAGTGTAATACAAAGTGTTTTAACTGGTAGCTTTGTTGGAAGAACAATTTGTTGCATGAGACATCTGACTGGTTGCAGTTTTGTGTGTATGTGCCGATCTTATCATTGTAATCTTCACATCATTTGAGATGCAGTCGTGTGTTGATCATTTCATTACTCATGTGATTCTCTTGTTGTTTTCACTGTTTTTGGCCGTTCTTCAGGTCTGTGGTCTCCAGAATCTAATGACGTTGGTTGATTTAGGACAAATATTGAGTCGAAGACTATCATGCCAGCCAGCAGTGAGCCAGGAAGAGAAGGAAAGGACCACATAGTGCCTTACCTTATCCAATTATCATTAGACAGCCAGGTATGTGAATATAGAAATTATCTGTCCTCGTAAGTAATAAGATTGTTAATAGATAATCCAAACTGCATTTGGCAGTTGGTGCCGCTATTCCAGTCTTTCAGAAGCAGATTCATTTTCTAATTTGTTCTGTCTGTCTGCCTTTCTGTCCCCAGCATTGAATTCTCAAAGTCAAACTTGATCCACTAGAAATAGATCAGATGTCGGCTGTCAAATGAGAGCAGAGAAATATCTGCTACTGCTCTACACTTTTAAACCCTGTTTTGAATATCCCTATTCGATCAAGTTGTCTGCTTATCTGGCAGTAGCCGCAGTATACAGTCAGGTTATGCCCTTTGGGGGCAGGGAAAGCCTAAAGATAGAAGTATAAAATGGAATAGTAATAAGTTCTGCATAAATTTAAGATATCCATGTGTTGAGGTGGCAAACGGGCCTATCGGTTCGGTTTCGCTTCGGGCTAGCACCGTTGACCGGTCGATCGGGTTCAATTCGGTTCAGCTCGGGTTTTTCCGGGTTCGGGTTACAATCGGGTCACCAATTTCGGGTTAGATTCGGTTTCGGTTGGGTAGGTTTCGGTTCGGGTTAAGTCGGGTTCGGTACCATTTCATTTATTGTTTTACCCCAACTTGTTAAATATAACTAAACAATTAAAGTTTCTTCTAATTGAAATATGTTTTTTTTTTAAAATTTGTTATTAGCGTATATTTCATGATAAGACAATCAATCGGATTTATTCGGGTTTGGGTTCGTTTTGGGTTTTGGGCTGAGCTCGAATTATCTACTCGGGTCACTAATCGGGTTTGGCTCGGGTTGAAACGGGCCGGCCCAATTTGCCACCTCTATCCATGTGGTACAACATAGGTTGTGATAGTGTGAACTTTATTGCTCTAGGGTCCAGACATGTCATAGACACCTCATGTTTTGGCTTCTCTGGAGCATTGTTATACTCTCAAATTTATTTGCACAAGAGTAGTTTTTAGGAGAGCTATGGATGTTACTGTTGACCTCTCCAACATATTGTGGCTTGCATCCAATTTTGCTTGTCCGTGTTTCTTTTCACATCATTTTACGAGAGCATGCCAGCAAGCCTGCTGGTATTTCTGTTCGTGCTGGTTTATTCATCTAGCTGTGTTATCTGTGGTTCTGTATACCTGCTAATTTCTGTTCTGTATTGTATTGTAAGTTTTTTCCGAGTCCATAAACAAATAACATTAGAAACTGTAATTAAGAATAAGACAGTAGTATTAGACACTTAAGTGCTAGTATAAATATGCGTATATGGTCTGTAAGCTGCTACATTTCATCTTGTGAAGGAGTAATATTATTTGTGAGATTCTACTTCTTATTACCTGAGCACCTCGGTACCCATCTATGGTTAAGCAGCATATAATACTTCACCTATATACACAACTGTTCAAGATTTGATTGATTTATTAATGGAACTTTCCTACCGGTGGTTTCTTGGGATTCTTGGCGCGGTATTCAATTGTCGCTAATCCACCGTACTTCATAGCTGCCTGTGTACTGTCGATGTCTCGGGGCCTTTGTCCTCGTCGCAATTTCTCGTCAAGCCGCCCTAGCATTTTAAAAGCTTCATCGTCTTGTTTAGGCGCGTTTGTAGGAGGTGCCATTAATTTCTATTTGCTTCTGGGTTGTGTAGGTTTGGTTTAATGCAGTGGTGTAGCTTTTTATAGACAGTTCAAGAGTAGCAGAAGATGGCCTTCTGAGTTCTGATGTGCCATATGGCATGTCCATGCGATGCTTATGGACATTTATTATTCCGATTCTTCTCCATTAACGATTTTGTTTGATTTGGTCGCCATACTTCCATGATTTATTCACTCTTGTTTTGCTTAGAGTATGTTTTGGTCGGTTGGAAAGATTTGAAATGAAACTGAGGTGAATTGAAAAAAATTGAACTGGACTAAAAAAAAACTAAATTTATCTTAAAAAAACTTAAAACTATAAATGAAAATAACTAAAAATACGCTGAACTGATAAAAACTAAACTAAACTGGAACACTATCGACAAACAATACATAACTTTAAGAGAAAATTTTACAAAAGTACCATACTTTATGCCAGTTTTGTATAAAGGTACCAAACTTCTTTTTTTTTGTACAAAGGTACCAATGTGGTTACTTTTCTTTTTATAAAGGTACTTTTTCGGATTTCAGACTTTTTAAGACGATTTTGCCCTCACATGCTTGAAAGATGTGTTGTTAGTTAGCTCATTTCCCTCCCTTTCCCCCTCTATATATACCTGATGGCAAGTTTTGCCATCCTGAGAGTCATAAATCCGACCGCTGGCGACCCTAAAACCAGGGCACTTGGATCGTTTTTTCGGATCTTGTTTATCTTTCTGCTTTTCATTGTTCTTGTTTTGGGTAGAAGGCGCTGCCATTTCGTCTCAAAAAACAATAATACCAAACCTAATGAGAATGAAGTGAATTGAAGAATGTTTATGGAAGATAATTAGATAGGGAGTTATAGCATTGTGTTGTGGGAAAATAGGGAAAATGGAGGGAAATGAGCTAACTAACATCACACGATCTCAAGCACGTGAGGACAAAATCGTTCTAAAAAGTCTGAAAACCAAAAAAATAGCGTTATAAAAAGAAAAGTGACCACATTGGTACCTTTGTACAAAAAAAAAAGTTTGATACTTTTGTACAAAACCGACATAAAGTATGGTACTTTTGTAAATTTTCTCTAACCTTAATTTCCAAAGCACAATATCGTGGAACAAATTCCCAAGTTAAAAAGGTGGCTGGTATAGAAAACCAAGGATTTAGGAAAGTATCTCTTTCTTTTTGCTTTGATTGACAAGGGCGACAGGGCGTATCTATACTTTAGATCCACATATGGCCTATTTCGGGAACTTATATCTTGGATTTATGGAGACTTCACATCAATAAAGAGAGTAAAAGATTAGATACGAAATGTTCGTGGTTCACTGCAAGTCTTTCCCCCTTTACCGCCAAATCTTATCCTTTGTCTTCTTTCCCCTTTGATCAAGGATGTGTCTTGTTGGCAAATTATGTCATACACTCCACTACTCGAGTATAACAACAACATACAACACAAACCTAGTGTAAAAATAGAGTATACAAAGCAAATATTTTGAAAACCAAACCGGTTATAAAATTGGTCTTTTAATTGATTTATTGGTTCAATCGGAGCTAAAAATCGATCAAAGCAGATATTTAAAATTATTAAAAAAATAAAATTATTAAAATATATCAAATTATATTTTTTGTCCAGAAACGGCCAGAACCGTTCGGATCATGCCAGTCTGACCAGTTTGACCAATCCGGTTGAACCATTTTTAAAAACCGACCAAATCACATGTTCTCGGATAAACCGGCTTTTTGTAGCTAAATGACTAAATGTTGGGCCTTTGACTTTTTTTAAAGGGTTAAGGGGTGTATAATGCAAATAATACAAATTTGTTAAGGGCTTATTAATGAAGATTCCCATATGTCGAGATATTGAAAATCAACTTGGGTGATGGGTGTTTGGTGGTGGTGTTAGATTTTTGGGTGTTATTATGGGAAGAAGAGATCGAGACGGTGAAAAGAGGAGGTAAGTATGAAAGCATGAAAGGGTAAAGGATAAATTAAAAATCTAATGGTATCTTTAACATTTGTTTTTATTAATTGAATCCCGACTACTAAGTCCCAATTAGAGATTATGCCCAACTATTTCAAAGTATGGATTATTCTAGGAAAATTGACTCTAGTAGGGATTATTGCCATCAATCAATTTCCCCTTATTGATAACTACAACATAATTTCAATATTAAAAAAAAGCTTATTTTATTCCAAGATAATTCACAAACTCATTACAAGCCTTATCCTCGATCTCAAAAAAAAGAAGCCAGATCTTCAATCTCCTCTGGCCAATCCTCAATCCAAAAACGGTCTACGAAATCTATTGCTTGCAACTTAGCTAGACTATGTGCAACTTTATTCCCCAATCTACGAACATTATACATAAATGAGATAAAATCAAATTGACTCGAAATAGCTAAAATATCCTCTATAATAAAACCTACGGGACTCTTCGGGACTTCCCGTTGTTGTATATTTGTGATCAAGCTCGCACAATCACTCCCTGCAACAATTTTCCAGTAGCCCGTGTCTAATGCGAGTTGTAAGCCAAACAATAGCGCCTTTGCTTCATTCAGCTCTGGGTCTAACTCCCTCTGCTCCTGATGAACAGCTGCAGCCACTAAATCTCCCTCTACATCGCGCATTACGCATCCCACTCCCTAGTCTCCAATCTTACCAGCATCCGTGTTCAGCTTCCATATTCCATAACTTCGGTCATTTTGTTCAGTGCCCCGTTTCTGAGACCCTTGAGTTCCTCAATCACATTAGTCAAGTCATTATAAGATTGGCCATCCTTTTCAACAGCCTTTTTAGCAGCTTCCCCGATTTCCTTGGCCCTTCTTCGTCTCTCTTGTGCTTCTTCTCCGTCTCCCATCAACTCCTTAATGGCGATTTCAATTGATTTACTAGTGATCAACTCAACGCTTGGATCCACCATCGTCCCCCATTTCTGATTTCCAACGTCCACCCCAACCTTCAACACATCCATCACTAGTCTCCTGTTGTAGAAGTGTTCAGCCGAGATTGGCCATGCGACCAACGGCACCCCTGCGCTGACGCTCTCAACCACCGAGTTCAACCCACAGTGAGTGACAAACCCTCCAATGGCTTGGTGCTCCAAAATCTCCACTTGTGGTGCCCAACCCGTGATCAGTTTTCCGTTGTCGTTTGACAAGTAACGAGTCTCAAACTCCTTCACCAAAGACTCATCTACACACTTTGGGAAAACCCACACAAATGGGTGTCCACAGGACTCAAGAGCTGTGGCTAGCTCGTGACATTGAGCAGGCCCAAAGACCGACATGCTGCCAAAGCTCACGTAGACAACCTTGCCCGCTGGCATGCTGTCTAGCCAATCCAAGCAAGGGTGCCTAGGCATCTTCTTTACACTCAAGTCAACTACCCCTTTGAGGGCAGCATTACAATGTGGGTCAAGAGGTCCAATGCTCCATGCTCGACGACCTAGGGTTGCTCGATAATGATGGGCGTAATCCACCTCCAGCTCGTCAAAACTATTGACAAGAACCCCGTAGCTCTTCTCGTCTCCCTCGTCGACCATGTTAACAAAGCGAGTGTACTCATTTGGAAATCGAATGCAATCAGGGATCTCTGATGGCCTCATTTGGATCGGTTGGGGCAGGCCTGGCAAGAGGAAGGGATCAGACTCTAACTGGACCGTTTCATGGGGTTTATGCCTGCGTAGAATTAGGAGTTTTTCAGTCTGAGCATCTATACTGAAAGGCTGAAAGCTACAATTAGACATCTACTGTAGTATAAACCATTAAAACAATGTTAAGAATACACAATTAACTAGAGTATACTCTCTCCGTTTCTTCTACTATTCCACTTTGTTTTTGCGCAACTTTTTGGAAAACTTGAAAATGACAACCTTTCCACATTATTTTTGGGTCAAAAACCGGGAGTGGGTAGGATAGTATGGTAATTAGCTTGACATACAAGGGGCAAAAGAGTCGATTCATAACAAAAGTCATGCCAAATGAGAAAAGTGGATGAATAAAAAGAAACGCCATAAAAAAGATATAAGATACAGTATATACTCAGTAGTAAAAAGAACATAGGCAGTATGATGGCAAGCCAGAAATTAAGTTTCTTTTATCGATTTTGACCAGTTTTAGTGCCAGTTTAACCGATCAGACTAGTTAAAAAATCTAGTGAACTAATTGAGAGACTAATTCGATAGCCTGTCCAGGTTTCAAAGCATTAGTTTAGCTATTTCCGCAACATATACTCCGTAGTATTTACAACAATAACAATCCAGTGTAATAGTGTAATCCCCATTTTACGAGGATGATTACTCCATAAGAATGATGAAAATCTCACTATATAGCATCATAAACTGTGCAGTGTGCATACATTACCTTCTGATAGAGACCTGGGCACTGAGCGCGAAGTAAGCTTGACCATGATAGATGAGGCGAGGGATTCCTAAATAATAAGAAGCCCAAAAGCAGTGCATATCAGCAACGATGAAGTCAGGCTTGGCAGCCTTAACCTTTTCCTCCATGGGCTCTTTCAGCATAAAGAAGCCACGCATCAACTTTCCTGATGTTTCTCGATCATGGGCAGACGAGAAGCTTTCGACCCCTTCGGCTAGCTTGACTTGATCGGCTGGGAAGTCAATAGAGTCAAGCTCGATAGGGTAGCCTTGTTTCACAAGCTCTTCCACAGAGTCTCGGTATAGAGCTGTGTTGTAACGTGTATTGAGGAAAGTGACGTGCACGCCACGTGAAGCGAAGAGTTTGGCTATTTGGAGTAAGGGCATGAAGTGGCTAGGGGCTATGTAATTAAGGAAGTAGCCCCTTAAGGGAGTAGTATCGTCATGGGTTTGTTCCATTTTGATCGGACAAGGTTCACTCACAAGTGTCAAGAATAAGCTCTTTAGTAGTTCAGTGCCTGCAAATTTGAGGTTTCCTTTTGATAACTACCGCTGGCTAGAACTTATAGTTCTGGTGCACAAAATAAGTGGAAGTAGAACTGACTTCTGATGTGATATACCTCGTGCACCTCGTGATAGTGGCTTTTCAAAGCCGGATCCAGTTGATGACTGTAGATGCAATTATAATAAAGCTAATATACTCTCTACGAGGAAGGATCAGTTGTAAGTTTGTAACACTACTATTGAGTATTGATTGAGTTCCTCGCGCCACTCATGGTGATCAAGCAGGGGTCAGCGGTGGGTTTTTAATTGTTTTTTATCACCATCTTAAATCACGCAATTAATAATATTCTGACATAATATTGTTAAAAATATTAGTGTCCTAAGAAGTTTAGTTAACTTGGAAATAAGCGAGTATATCACAAAAATTATGTGTAAAGGTTTTATATATTGCAACAATTTTATAAATAGTACTGCAAGTACAACAAGTGCTTGGTATAAATGGTTAGGCACTCTCGTTTCGTTTCAACAAATTACAAGGTTTTGCAAGTTCGGTTTAGTTTCATGGTCAGATCGAGTTTGTGTGTTCACAACTCACTTTTTCGGGTTAGATTATGGGTTTGTTTAGGGTTGTTTCAGTCTGGAATACTCGAGAGGCATGAGCGAGACTAGAAACAATAGTCATATAAATTACCACAACCACAGGCTAGATCTTTCTAGGCTCTTCAGAAAGTTGCTTATGCCAAATACTAGAGATGCATTTCCAAAACATAGGTAGAAAATATTAATAAGCTCCACCACAATGTTAAACTAGACAAGCCTACAGCAAAACGATCCTTCAGACACAAACTGATCCCTTAATCCTGATACATGTACTAAACGAAACTTTTGGAACTACAGTCATTGAAAATCTCCAGCAAAAACAAAATTTCAAATACTCTAGAGAGCTCTTAGACGATGGCATTGGCAGCACTTGCAATCCTAGGCCACAAATCAGCACACTCCTTACCAATGGGACCAGTGATGGCAGATCCTGATAAATACAAACCAGAGTAAATTAGTCAAACAGTAGAAGTACCAAAATCGACATTCTTAGGAGTACAGACAAAGTAGAATCATCAAGTTGAAGATGTTAGTGTCACCTTTCATCTCTCCCTTGGGATTGACAATGACACCAGCATTATCTGCAAAAGTAAAATCATAGACATCAGATATTGAGAGTTTTGTTCAAACAAGAGATCTCAAGTATATATCAGTCCACTCCATGACAAGTGAATCAATAATTGTCCCAACAATGTCAAAATCCATGGCACAAGGTAGAAGCTACAATATAAGCCAGTTGGCAGACTAAGCCTTTCATAATCCAGGGGTGGTCATAGAACCCACTAGTTGATCCACAACTACTTATCAAGAACAAGGGCATACACGAATACAGAACAGATCCAGCATAGCATAACCAACAGAAAGCCCTAATAACCATATAACATAAAGCTGAGAGATGAACATCCTAACTATCCAAGAGATATTTGACACCTTGGCCAAGATGTATATCTCATATACAGGAAAAACTTAGCTGCTGTCACAGAGGCACAAAAAAAGTAAAACATGGAGTATACCTCTATATGAACTACAACTATCTAACCAATACTAGAGGCATAAGAAGGATATGTGCAAGATGCACTGTATCTTAAGATTAAGAAACCAAATGAGTGAATTCATCAGAGGCAGAACAAGATAAAACCGACAGTTAGAAATGAATTGGGGGATAGAGATGTCAAAGTAACTACCTTCAAAGTACATGAAGACACCATCCTTTCGGCGCCATGGCTTGCGTTGCCTCACAATGACAGCTGGCATGACCTTCTTACGGAGATCAGGCTTACCCTTCTTGACAGTGGCCATGACCATGTCACCCACACAGGCAGATGGCAACCTGTTCAGCCTACCCTTGATTCCCTTGACTGAGATGATGTACAGGTTCTTAGCACCTGTGTTGTCAGCGCAGTTCACAGTGGCTGCCACTGGCAGACCCAGTGACATCCTAAACTTGTTTCCAGCAGAACCTCCACGTCCTGCGATCCCCCATTAAAGATAAATGTAAGAGCACGTCACATACGAATCAAGCAGCCGGCGCTACAATATTTCTATCAAATTGTAAGATCATACTAACAAGCAATCTAAACCCACTTCCATAAAATAAGAGAAACAACTGAAAGGGCAATAAAAAGGACAAATAGAAAACAACCCATCCTTTTCCATTTCGTGTCTTCAACACTCAAACTAACTATGACTCTGCAACCCTATTGAAAATGCATTGACAATACCACAAGTTGTGAACAAAATTCAACTCAACGAAGCCCTCAAACCACCTCAATTCCTGAGAATCAATATATTTGACAGAAGTGAGCTACAATGCTCACCAAAGCAACCGGCAGAAAAGATAATCCTATACACCAACCACTACTCCCAAATCACTTCATAATCAATCGTCCCATTTCCAAAGATGTATTTAACTCATAATACTCCTCCATCACAACTCACTACTCCAAACAATTTTTATCCAACTTAACCGAAAAGATGATAAATAAGCTACAAAATCTACAAAATCAACCATGCTCTCCCTAACTATCTTCACTGATATCTGAGACAATAAACTCCAAATTCTTCATCTCGAAAAATTAATCCAACATAACAGCATCAGAACAGAGGGATCACTACTAACAACTTTAAAACTAGACACATTCAATATCATTTCAACCAGCACATAAGCAAAATACAAACAAAGCAAGCACATATATATACCCTTTATTTACTCTTTATACAAAAAAGATCAAATCTTTTTCACTCTTTTCCCATAAATCATAACTTACACAACCTTGTACCCATATCCAAATCACATGATAATAAAATCAAAAATGACATAACATACAACAAATTAACAAAACATAAAGAATACCCAGAAAAGAATAACAAAAACCCATCACAAATCTCTAACAACTTGACAGATAAATCAACACCATGAAATATCAGAAAATGGAGAAAAGGAAAAAAAAGAAAAGATACATGCATGCATACATGGAGAGATGATGGATAAGAAGATTGATTGAGTTAAACGAAGTAAAGGGTAAGAGAGGAAGGGGAGAGAAGAAGGTGTACCTCGCTTCGACATTTTGGTGAGTTGATGAGAGAGAATGGAGTCGGAGGTTTAGAGGAGGCGAATGTCACTTATTATACCAAGAGCTCTACTACTCACTAGGGTTTCTCTGCTTGGGCTTTGTTGTCAAATTACATTTTTGCCCGTGCTCCCAATTGGCCATTTTTTGTCTTTTTTTGTTCATTTTTCTGCCTTTTTTTTTTTTCATTTTTCGCGTTGGACATTTTGCTTCCTTTTTTTCCTTTCGAATTGGGTCTTTTTTCGTTGAGAGATTGAAATTTACAAAAAAAAATATTTTAGTGAATTCTGTTTCACTAAACTTTAATGGAAATTTTACCATTTAGGTACCCGAGATATACGATAATTTTCGTTTAGGTACCTGTAATTTTCAATTATTTTTTTTTGGATAGTTGAGATTTTGTTCTGTTACCACTTTGGTGTTTTGATGGTTAAAATAAATGACATGTCATATCCATTTTAAATTCTTCAGTGCTAAATGTTCATTTTACCTTTCCAGTTATTCTTTCTATTAGATAAATAATGAGTCATTTCCAAAAAAATTTAAAAATAACTTTACATCATGTTCCACACTCCAAAGAAACATAATAACAAAGGTAAAATGAATATTTAACACTAAAGAATTTAAATGGAAATGACATGTCATTTATTTAACGGTTATACAGACGGTCAAAGAAACAAACTGATAACGGAAAAAAATCTCAGGTATCCAAAAAAAATAATTTAATACTACAACTAACCAAATGTAAATTATGGTATAAATCGGATACCCAAAAGGGACAAAAGGTAAAATTTAAATAATATCTAATACTCCGTAAAAGTTAGGCTTTGTTTTTCTGTTCTGGAACTAAGTTATTTGAACTTAACTTATGAAACAACTGTAATTTATTTTTTGGGCAAAATTATATTGAAATTAAATGTAATTTAATAATATAACTAAACACATATTATTGATTTTAGTTCAACCTAACTAAAGAAAATAAACTTAGCTTCTTTCTTTTTTTTTAGAACCAAGAAGATAAACTTACTTGACAGGCATCCATGATTCCATGCCATGTAGATGACTTCATGATCATTATTCGATTTAGGTCAATTTAATTGAACACTTGAGTTATTGACTATGAGTACATTAGACGTAGGACTGGTAAAAAGTTGATATATACAACACGAGAAAAAGACACGAATTTACTAATAATAAACATGAAATCGATCCGACACAACTACAAATGACATGAATATATACAATCTGTTTTTTTTTTTTTTGGAGAAAACCTATTATATAATCATTTCATAGAAAAAATGGCTTATTTTAGCCAACTACAGGTTACATATGTCGACATAGCTAACCCAAATTGCCAGCCCTAATTAGATTGTGTTAGCAAAGTATGAGAATGCAAAAGATAACTCCTTCATCTGGAGTTAATTATTTAGTTTCTTCCTACCAATTCAATATCATCAATCATCAATCTAACTAAATACAACCTTGTAGTTCCTGTTGAGGATGATCATATTGTTGGGGGCTTAACTAATGAAGAAATGTTTTCATTAAGAATAAGAACACTGCGTCACGGTCATAGATTGAGAATTAAATGAATCAAAAAATTAGACATTCATCCTAATTGAAAACGTGGTTAAGGGAACTTCTTAATCACTCCCTCTCCATGCTAGACAACCTTCTTTGATTGTATAAAAACTCAAGACACATGGAATAAAATTTAAAATAACAATTGGCAGGTATTTTTACCGAGAATCTAGTATTTTCTTTGTTACCAACTCTTAAGAATAACAAAAACTATTAAACGTCAATTTAAAATATATTTTCGCTAAAGCTTCCAGAAAGAGGAAGAGCGAAGGTAATTTCATTTTTAAACGTCAATTTATTAGTGTTTACTAAATCATTCACCGAGGTAAATCCAGATATCTAGAATGGTTATTAAGAAATCAAAATGATGTAATCCTCAAAGGAGACACTCGGAAAAACATTACACACACCTAGTCTAGTACTCCCTCTACTTCAAATCTTTCTTCTTGTGTAGAGTTGGCACATAAATTTAGGAGAAATGCAATTGAGCAAAATTGACCAAAATACCCTCTTTTTTGGGGAGAATGTTAGGAGCTATGTGAAGGAGTGGCATTAAAATACTAATGAAATGGCAAAGTTAGACTTATAATTTTAACAAAAAAGTTAGGCCTAATAAGGGAATAAGAAGAAAAATATAAAACACCCTAAAATAGAAACGAGAAGAAATATATGAAACGGAGTACATGAGTACATGAAAGTAAATTGGACAACTCACTTTTTCCAATAATCTTTCATCTTCTTCGATTGGATACAACCTTTGAGATTTAAGAGGCAAACTTCTAGCTAAAGGAAAAAAAAATGGGATCTACCTCCATTCTATTAGTACACATTGCAACTTTGAGATATGGGATCTAGGAAGTAGTTGATGTAGACTTAAATGTTTTTATCAAAGGAGGCATAGAGTCGTCATAAACAATTTACATTACATTTACATAACACCATGAATGATTGCTAGTTACTTGAGGACGTAAAGAAAGTTTCTAACCTAACACATAAGTTCAGAATCCACGCACATGCCACATTTACATTCTCTAATCAAGTGTAGCACTGGACATGTCATTTCATGATTTAAAGTAGTTTTTCACAAGTTAAAAGACAAAATTTATCTCGAAAAGTGGGAACGATGATTATTTTGAATAGTAAGGAGTATAGTGAAAATAATTCTCAAGAAAAATATATTGATAGTGATTTCTTTCCATGAACTTTTTGATAGTCTAAGTTTTTGTCAAAAAGCAATTTATATTTGAACTAAAGGGAGTGTTAATAGCCTAATCCGTTTTTTTTTCTTCCAAAGAGTACTCTTTGATACAAGATGTAACTTTATACCGGGTATCTTTAACGAAAGATACCTGGAAAATATTTGGTCTACAATGTGAAAATTTAATCATGAATTTTCTTCGCCAAACAATTATCTAAAATCTGTTTCGGTGCATAAGTGTTTCCCTAGAAATCGGTGGGTGTGTTAACCTTGTTTTTTTTCCAGGCATATCACACAAAATGCAGGCATGCATTATAAACCACTTATTTTATTTTATTCATTTTCTCTTAAAAAACACGTACCCGACCATCTCCCCCCATCCCCCTCGGACCAGTACCGCGGGCCGACTCCCCACACCCCTTTCACCGTCCTACCATACCCTCCCATCCCCCTCACCGCCCTAACCTCCCTCCCCATTCACCGCCCTACCATATCTGTGGCGATAATTTCTAATATATGTGATGACAAACCTTAGTATCCGTCACGACGAATATGAGAATCTGTGCTGACAGATATGAGAACCTGTGCTGACAGATATGAGGATAGAAAAAATAAAAAAATAAAAAATAAAAATGAGTGGTCCACAATGCATGCCTGAATTTTATGTGATATGCCTGAAAAAAAAAACAAGATTGACACGAATTCTACCCTAAAAGTAGCCTTCTCTATCAATTTAGCAATATTTAATTAAGGAGTTGGATCATCTGCAGTAAGAAGCTAAGTGTGAAGTAATGAAGTTAGCGGTGGAGTGGATATATAGAACATTAAGAAGATGATAGTCATTGTTCCCCAACTCTGTTGGGGTGCTATTGTTCCTATTGCACAAAACACCGCCGTATTGAATCTTTTATTCTCAGATGATTTGTTCACACAATTAAGCTAAAGTTAACTGTTAAACTCGGCCCACAGAGAGGTGATATAAGCTTATGAGATCCAACCCAAAATCAATTGACAATGGGTGCAGGGCTCACTTCACTTATATCAACCGACAAATTCTATCATGCTCCCGGTTGTAGGGAGCATGGTACTCCCATTTTAAAAAAAAAACCCATACCCCACTCCCTCTCCTCCCTAACCAATTTCATTCTCTCCCACTCACCCATAACCACTCCCACCAAACACATCTTCCATTTCCCGTCGACTTTACCACCTCCATTGCCGCCACTGCCGCCATCTCCTTACTTAATTCGTGACCCCTTAAGTTTTGATTCATGATGCTTATAACACAATTTGTGACCCCCTAAGTTTTGATTTGTCATACTTTAAACACAATTTGTGACCCTTATGGTTTGATTTGTGATCCCCGAGTTTTTATTTTGTGACCCATGGGTTTAATCTTGTGAGCCCGATTTTGGGGTTTTATGTGAAGAGAGAGAGAGTGGGATTGGGGTTTTTGTTTTAAGGAGAGAAAATAAAATAGGGTATTTGTGGAGAGAGAGTGAAATCATGGGGAAAATGGCAAAGATTGGGGATAAACAAAAAAATGAAGTGAGGAGAGAGAATGGGGGTTTTTGTGGTGAAGGGAAGGAGAAGGGGGAAAACTGGAAAAGTGAGGGAGGGGAGGAGAAACATGTCGGGTAAGGGGAAGGGCATTTTTTTTTATTTTTTTACGTATACGCGCGCGTATTTGTACAGCCGGGTGTATGTAGCGGTTGTACAATAGACGCTTTATATCAACCTCTAGACCACTTCTCACAAACAATGTGGGACAACTAGTCACCACCACAACACAACACATAACTTTCTCACAACCAATGTGGGACAAGAGTAGTCACCACAACACATATATACTTCAACACTCCCCCGCACTCGAATGCCTCGACGGGTCTTATGTATGGGACCATTCGAGTGGACCACATGTCTTTGGGGGAGGGGCCCAAGAGGGACCCGCTCTGATACCATGTTAAACTCGGCCCATGGAGAGGTGATATAAGCTCATGAGATCCAACCCAAAACCAATTGGCAATGGATGGGGGGCTCACTTCACTTATATCAACCTCTAGACTACTTCTCACAAACGATGTGGGACAACTAGTCACCACTACAACACAACACATAACTTTCTCACAGCCAATGTGGGATAAGAGTAGTCACCACAACACATACATACTTGCTTCAACATTAACTTTCATGATTTTTTTTTTGAAATATGTCCCACATTGAGGAGAGAGTAGAGTTATTATCTGTATATAGGCCTAGAGGGTTACTCCTCCTATTGCCAATTGGTTTTAGGATGGAACCCCTCTAGGCCTATCTGTGGTTATTGCCTCTTCTCTCCATATCTAAGCCTGCTAGTAAATTTTTGGATGTTCACAATTTCATATGATGCGATAGTTGATCATTTCTTACTCATCGTTGAAAGCAGATATCTTGGTTGAGTGGATACATAAAGCCCGGCCAGTACTGCCAAATAATTTATCATGTGCGGTGTCCAAGTGACATTTTTCTCCTTTCTCAACCTTCGATCTCAATCAAATTGCTATCATGTATTCATGTCTGACGTTTTTGTCAAGAATGGCTTAGATGCCTGATAACTGTGACAAGTTTGAAACCGATCGAGTAACAACCACAATTTGCAAGTCTTATGTGTTAAGCTTCCGACTTACGGAGTATTATTTAGCACTATTTGGCTCTTTGCTGCTTGTTTGATTATGTACATAGTGCAGATGAGATGTGTTTGATGACACCTCTGACCACTATGTAGAGTTACATAGTTTTTAGCAAATATACAACATAGTAATACTGCCAATCATTGCCCAACTTTTCGATTACTCTCCCTAGATAATAGAGGATCATTCTAGTTCTGGAAAGTTTT
>ONZK01002953.1:84090-96658 GCA_900322385.1 Pharnaceum exiguum
AAAACCATGCATCCAAACATTTTTCCAATACCATAAGTAGTTCAACAAATACCCCCCCCCCCCCAACACCACACACACACACACAGAAAATAAAAAATTAGAGAAGCAGAAAACCATACCTCAACAATAAGCTCTTCTTTTGTCACAGGTTCACGGAGTTCGCTGTCCACCTTGTAATATCTTCTTAGAACCTACACAAATTATGATATGATAATCAGAAAACAAGAAGGAACTTGAGAGCCTTTTCAGCTGATGAGATATTCTCCTTGTATTATCTGTTTTTTTTTCTTCAAAAATTTCATCTCCCAGGATACAAAAGGAAAATAAGAGACTACGTTCAAAGAATCATTATAGTACTTGCTGGATGCAAAACCTCTCAGCCGCTTAGTTTACACTAGCTGCAATCACTGTTCATCGTAGCTCTTCTTTTCATCGCAATATAATTTTCCAGTTTTAAGTACTACGCCAAAAAATATGTTAATACTGGAGTGTTGTTGAGTGTGTGATGAGTAAGGTATTATCTTACTCTTCTCCAAAAGCTTAGTCCCAAAGCTGCTTGGGGCAGCTAGCAAGGACCAATGGGATCTACACACACCAATTTGTTCCATAACAAGGAGATGTGACTAGGTTCGATGAGCTGGCTATCACTAGCCTACCACACAACTCTCCTCCTTTATCCAGACTTGAGACCGGCAATGAATATTACAAACAAGTTTATTAACACTCACAGGTGGAAGTTGTGATGAGTAAGATATAATGTATTAAATCTTTCACATTTTGAAGGTACTAACTATTGGAAAAAATAGACTAAGACAAATCAATTTTTGGAATCTACAAGACAACTGAGATACTGGGGCCACCAAACCACCACCGAGGTATTCGTCACCCACTGGCGAGTTCGGCGGTGGTATAGATTGAAGCTGTAATATTGATGTTGACAAGTTCCAACTATGGTAAGTGGTTGTTGTGTGGGTGGATACTGGATAGTGGGGAAACTGATGGTGGTCGGTCGATGATAGAGAAACCTGTGGGTTAGAGGGTGTTCTCAGATATGGAAATCACTCATCAAAATGTAAAGAGAGCTTAGAAAACATGACGTTCTCAAGCTTTCTTGGTAAGTTCAGAAAAAAACACAGGGAAACCATTCGCTTGGGAAATTACAGGAAAAAGAGGCATTTGAACATATTTTCACAAAACTAGGTAATAACAACAGAACGCACGCTTATTATCATGTATCAACTCGCCCTTAAATTTCAAATTTGCAAAACTACATAATGCAATCCATGAAAGACACTGTTTATTGTTTTTCAGTCTTCCAAGTTCCCTTTGCCCGCACTGCACTGGGAAAGGAGTAGGAAGCTAATGGCTAAAATGAAAAGGCCGACCCTCAAATGCATGCACTGCACTCTCTCTTCTTCTTCTTTTTTTATTATTTTCCATATCTATTTGGGGCGAGAATGCAAAGTTTCTTTCATTATAAATGTGAATTCTATGAATTAAAGCCTCCAAGGCTGTCTCTTCAGCTTTTATTCAGAAACAGCTCATACGTCCGAAGCACATTAGAAAATGATTAACATCAATCAATCAACCAATCACATGTAAGTAGTGGCAGAGGTGAAAGGAAACAGATGAGCCAATTTGCAGGACACCACAAATGAAAATGGCTTTAAGTCTGAAATCTAAGGTTAAAACCTGATAGAAAATTTTCACCATCTAGATAGCGCTGGACGTGGTCCAAGCAACAAATATAGTAAATCGCATGAGACTAGATAATATGGTTGGATAAAAAGTTTAAACAGCTAATAGAGCAGTACAGTTACTTCTAAGTTCTGAGTTCTCACAATCAGGTTTACATCATGCCAAGGTTGAAAGACTGTCGAAAAATTAAACGTCATGCCACATAGGTCCCTGGAATAAAAGGAGAAGGCAAGAAGAGCCCAAATTCTCCCCCATTCCTATCAATAGGCCCATGCTGCAAAACCAGCTTGCAACCATCTCAATATGTAGATTGTAGAGGAGGGAATCAAGTAATGAGATGGTCACAACTGACAGTTCTTTAGTTGCTTGACAAATTAAACCCACGACAAGAAAATATCTTCTATTCTTCTGTAAGCCTATTTACAGAGGGGAAAACATAGGGGACTTACCAGCTGTGTACTGTCCAGCCTTTTTGCAGCAGCAATATATTCCTTCATTAAGTCTTCCTTACTTTCCTTCTCTACCTTAACTTCTTCCTCTTCTTTAGGTTGGTAAATCTAATCATTAAGAAGTAAGAAACAACCTAATGAATCATTGGCAGCCTCGTGTTGAATACAATCCATCAAGAAAAAAAGCAAACACACAGCACATGTTCAAAAAATAATGCTAGGAGAAGAAAGACACCTTCCTCTGCTCTTGAACAAGATACGCAAACTTATCAATATTGGGCACAGCCATTAGCTTCGGCATTAGGTAATTGCGGAAGTAGCCGGGCGCAACCTTCACAGTCTCACCAGCTTTCCCCAGCTTGTCTATGTTCTACATAAATTTACAACATTAATGTAAAAACCACAGTTCCCCACCACACCCATAATGAGAAAATATTCATCAAATTCAAGTCATTTATCAAACACACCGTTGTAAGAATGACTTCCAATTTCCTGAATCTAACTCCTTTGGCAGTGAAGTACAACGGATGAAGAACCCCATCTGATTTCTTAACTGCAGCTTCCCGAACAATCTGCCGCATCATATTCCGCCCATATTGGACGTAAGCCATTGACAACCCTTTCGTATTCAATCCCACAAAATCTGAAATGGCAAATATTAACTTCAAAATCATAGAATCCAACTACGGAAAATGACCTATCTTTCCCCACACAATTTACAGAATCAGTAGTTAAACAATCCGCAATCATTTAATTTCTATAATAGAGATAAAAACAATCCAGGATAAAGCCCTATATCGTTCCCTCATTGTTTAACTCATAATAGGAAGATAAAAAAAATGGAAGGAAAAAAAAGAGGCAAGTTAATCGGCACAAACACTCAATTGAGAATCGAAAACCACAAGTACCAAAAATTAATAGAACTTAGGAAGACGATTCCTATCCGTAAAATGATACTAAGTTCTCCCAATCAAGTAGCAAAAATGTACTCGGGAGTACTTCTAAAACACCCTACAGCCTTGGCCCACACAACCTAGCCAAGAAAGTCATCCTTTTCCACAGATTTTTCATTGAAAGAGATATACTCTTGTCAAAAAATTCCAGCATTCATACATCAAAACGACATTTCTTTAATATGGTCTAAAACTCTAATCCAACTAAACCTCACAAAAAAAATACTAATGACAACCCGAAAGCCCGGCTGCAAATTCTATATCTATATAATGATCAAATATCACTAAAGAGAAAACATCAAGAAGCAACACAACAATATCATAAACCCATAAACTCCAAAGCAAAACCCATATCTAAAAAAGACTCATTTGACCATTTCAGCAAAAAAATAAATTCTGGGTATTCATAAACAAAGAGATAAAAAAGTGGGAAAAGTAGCAAAAACCCTAGTAAGGTCTAAAATGATAAATGTAAAAGCAACAGAGAAAGATCTAAAGGAACCTAAAGGGATACGGAGGCTGTAATAATAAGAAAGAACATACCAGAAAGGAATAAGAAAGGTGATATACCTGGTAGTAGTAGTAGTGAGTGACTGACGCCTGAGTGAGAGAAGGGAAGGAGAGAGAAAGGAGTGGAAGGTGAGTGACTGGACTGGTGGGGTTAGTGAGGGTTTAAGCAAATGCCAAAGCAGACCGGCAAGCAGCACTAGATTAGCTTACTGAGATTGAGATTAAGACTTCGTTTTTTCTTTTGTTTTTCCTTTGGATCGGATGTAGGGGGTTGGTTGGTAAATCAGTAAACTGTAATGTAAATAAAAGTGAGTTTTTTTTTTTATTTTGTTATTTAGAATAATAATAATAATAATGAGTATTTTTTATTTTTGATGATGAATTGAAATAACACAAAATTTTGTGTGAACCTATTTCATATATGAAACTTGGTAATTAATGTCAGATAGGTCGATTAATGACCCATAAGGTGGTTACTAGTGACTCCTTGTTAGTCGTTATAAATTAGTAAACATGTCTTATACATGGAACGGGTTTACAAAAAAATTGATGTTATAATAGTGAGTAATAATAAGAAGTTTGTGCAGTTGTGCTTTATTTCTCAACAATCTAGGACATGTTTGGTTCACCCTCAAATCTGCTAAAAGGAGTATATTTCACCATTAATATGTGGTACTAATTTTACTGTCAAATCTATTTTAAGGTGTTTGGTAAAATGATATTTTGAAAAAGTATATTTGTCTAAATTTGGTGAATACAATTTGCTATTGTGAATAACATTTTAACACACGTAAATTCACTTCACTAAAGGTTTGGTTCAAACTCTAGTAACGCAAATTGCAACTGTAAGAACTGATGAGGGGAGAAATAGAAAGGGTATTAGTTGCGATAATGTTCGGGGGTGAAGTTTAACCTCTACTAACTCAAAACAATCCAATAATATGTGCGCTTAAACCACTCGATTGATTAAACAAACTAATGCAATTTTATCTGTTTAGGTGATGTTATATGCACATGCAAGAGTTGTTTATTAGTGAAGTTTAAACATGCAAACCGTACTCTTCTTTTAACACATAAAAGGTTCAATTACATGTTAAAAGTGACCACTTTGTGTTGACATCGATTACATTGAAAATAATGTGATTATTGACAAAACTGAAAGTAAATGGTTTTGAGGAGGAAAAGAGGAGATAAAAAATGTTTGCATTCAATACATGTTTGGAGGTCTATTTTAAGACGCTCATTATGTTTTAGATGCTTGCAAAGCTTGAGAAATGAGACTTTTCGTCTTGATCACCTTAACTCTTGAACCACACACAAGATTGCTTGAAAGGGATGATTGATTCCTTAATTGAAGTGTTTGCTTATGTGTTTATGTAGAACTTAACTGATTTTTGACTAGAAGTGAGGTGTTTATGTGAGAATTAAAGTGGTTTTTGTGAGACGGAAAAGAGAATTCAGCATACTAACATTGCATGAATGAGGTCGTTTTTGAAGTGGGTTGAGGATGATATTTATAGCAGAAGAAATGAGAAATTGTCAAAATTGGGAGGAAAACTCGAGTAGTATTAACGAAATCGGCATAAAATAAAATAATTTTGCGAAAATAAGCGAAAAAGGCAAAAGGAATCGGGACATGGCCCAATGTGTCGCGCCGGGGGTAGTCCAGCCCATTAAGCGTGTTTTTCTTTTAATTTTTGGACGAAAACCCGTAGGCCAGGCCAAGCCACGCGCCGTGGGTTTCCTGCGAAAAAATTGTTTCTTTTTCTTGTTTTATTCCCGAAATCTTATCCGGTTGACGAATGGAATTAAGCTAACTCGGGTTATTCTTCTCTTTTTGGTCGACTGAAAGGTGAAAAAAGAAGTTAATTTTCCTTCAAGAAAAATCAATTAATTTCTTTTCAAAAATTCATTAATTGAAAGGGGAAATTTCATTGTCTTTTTTATGTCTGATGGGCTTATTTTGTGGACTGGGTTGAATAATTAACTGAATATTAGACCCGTGGGCTAAAATAAATCAATTAATGGGCTAGTATGCTGATATTATATATGAAAATTATTAGAAATAGATGAGGGAAATGATGAACTCGACTTCGGGTCCCGTTTCTCAAGCTTTCAAGTAACTATCAACAATAAGAATATTAAAAACAGATGCCAAATGCAGGTTAGAGTTCATCATAAGGCGTGCTAATACCACGTACAAAATAAGGTAACTATAGTAGCCCAAGTTAAGTGCTTCTTGAACGCCTTCTCGTAATGTTGTTTCTTCCGCTATTATGATTGAAGTTTGACCGATATTTCGTGATTTGTCAAATAAGATGTTCATGCGAGTTGTGAATGTTAAACCTGCACTAGAAGGAGATGCTTATGCTAGTCGCGAATGCTAAAACGTGCACTAAAAAGAAGTATTAGAACCACAAAAATTTACCATAACATAGTTATCTGGAGAGAGAGAGAGATTGTGAATTGTTAGTTTGTTACCAAAACTATTTTTCCATAACATAGTTATTTGAGAGAGAGATTGTGAATTGTTAGTGAGGGGAACTTGTTATCATGTTATTAACAAGTCAATAATATTCCCTAATAGAGCAATGTCGATTTTTCTATCTAATTAGTTCAATTTTTCCAATTCAGTTAAGTATATTTTTCTGCTTAGTTCAATTTAGTTTTGAGTTTTTTTTTTTTAAGGCTAGTTTAGTATATTTTTTCAATTCAATTCAAGTTTAGTTCAACCTCTTACAAACGAAAAAAGCACACCCTTAGTTCAAAGGTTAGTAATTACTACTCACTGCGTATCTTTTAATTTTTGTTGTTTGGTTTTTGCACATATTTTAAGAAAACTCACTTTATGTATTCAAATGACACTTTATAGGGCATGTATGCATGTAGATGAATGAGAGGGATAAGATGATCATTCTTGACCAAAAAAAGATGCCAAAGCTAAAAACATGAAGAATACGAAGAAACACCCTAAAAAGAATACTAGAAATACGAAAAAGCATCAAAAGGAGTCCTCTATTCTAACCCTTATGTAACTTGATCAATTTTTTTCTATTAAAATAAAGAGTTTATTTTTATTTTTTCTATTTAAAAAATATGTGTCTAAAAGTCGAGAATAAAAAATTATAAATTATGATAATTTTTATTTATTTTTTAAAACAAATTAAATGAAAAAATTGCCGTTGTAAAATTTAAAACAACAAAAAGTTAGAAAAAGAAATTGAGACCCACTACTTAATCAATCCCCATTCTAAAGTTTCACTAGTTTGAAACTTGTGCGATGCACATGATTTGGTCAATTAAATAAACATATAGTTTAATATTAAGCTATCGAGTATATAATGGTATACGTTGTCGTTGTGTTTAGCAGACCTCGTTGATTTATAATGAGTACGTGGTATATGGCGTTGGAGGCATTTTTAGTTATTTTAAATTGTAGATTACTAGATTATTGGTGGTTACCCCACCAGTACAACAACACCAACAATCGAGTGTATCCCCATTAGATGGGGGTGCTCGGGGTCGAGATGTACGCAACCATACCCCTGTTTAAGAAAACAGAGAGGTTGTTTCCGAGATTGACCCATCGCTGCATTGAAATACTCACTTCCAACAACTTCACCAAAATAAGAAGTGCTGGAAGGTTTTCATAGCTATTTTGCTATAGTCCACAATCACCTAAAGTTGAAAGATATAAGATAAATCTTTCAACTTAATAGGCCCTGGACCTTCACCCCACCAGTACAACTAATGAAAATTATAACTAAAGAAAAATTAATTTCCGTCTAAGCTTTATTTAACTTCTAAGGGCATGTTTAACCCTTATACTTATTAGAGTATAAGAAAATGACACCTCATACATATGGCTATTGGAACAATTACTGCAAAATACACAAAAATAAGTAATTCACAAACAATAATAATAATAACAAATATGAAAGACAATATGTAATCGCTTAGCCTTGATGAAGCACGTCACAAGACGTTGCCCTAAAACCATTGTGCTTCCCCTACGCACGGGTCAAACGGCCACGCAATGATAGTAGGATACGACCCCAAAGCCTCGCGATATCTCCTCCATAGGTGCGTCCACAGGGAGAAATTGGTGAACGGATCTTTGCCAAGTTACTCAAAACAAAACACTTAAATAGTAGTGTATATATATATAAAATATAGATATAAATATACTAGTAATGTTTTAAACAAAGACTTTAGTGTTTAGAAATAACACATATAAAGTATGCGATTGATCTCACTTCCACTATCTCTCTATAGTCTCCAATATTCTTTATATATCAATTGAAGTAGGCTAACCCACACATTAAGTACTATTAAGATCAAAATGGCTAGTAACCGAAATCAAAGACTTGTAAATGTTGAGCATCAAAACGGCTAAATATAAAACAGTCAAACATTATGAGTATTAACTCACTTAATAAATGCTTAATATAACTGAAATTTAAAACTTAATAAAATTGCTCCAACAATGGCTCCAATCTATTTAGTTAATTTTGAGTATAAAGGTGGGTATGTGGATTTTAAACTCACCTTTAAACTTTTCTATAATGGGTCTCATTTTATAGGGTTATACTCAAATATAAGCCTTATACTCCTCTTTAAACTCATCAAAATACAACCAATAAACATGCCCTAAACATCATTAACCGATGAAATTAATACACATAATATATTTTTTTTTTTCAGGGGACAAGTTCTTTGTTTTACTTCTTTAAGTTGTTGTTCTATAATGGTTTGATGTAAACCACACAAGAGTTTTTTTTTAGGGGAACACCACACAAGAGATGGAGAATAAGAAATCACTACTTATCATTTAGATGCCACGCACGAAATTACACATTTGACTTAGAACATGCTCGCGTCAAATTATCATTGCATTGGATATAAAAACTCATTAACTAATCCAAGGTCAAACAATGCCTAATTCCTATCCATCTCAGATGATCGAATAAAATCGAGGCATGCATCTTGCTTTTCTGTCATAAATCCATAATCAATTCATGAACAATAAGGTCCTTGCTTGCTCTGCACAGCCACGATGATGGAGACAAGTAGACATCCCGATAAAAACTACAATGAGTTTTTGACTCTATATATGATTGACATATAAAATAAGAAACACGATGAATCAAGTTGATCGACAAATATCATATCTTCAGGTGAACTAATTAACAAGTAGTCCATATCAGCTAATATATTCTTGCATTCATTTAAGTGACTTCACCAAAGGAAGGAGTACTAAACCGTACGGGCACGTACGAGCGTGTGCGGAAGTCCCATTGCCCAATCCCCTTCACACGCCTCGCGCAAGCTCTCAATGATCCGGAAACTAACTAGGCAAGAGTGTTTAATTTATTGCTCCATGCGGTATTATCTTAGATCATTTTTCACTGTTGCAAAGTCAAAATAATCGCAACTAGCGTAGCTTGTATATTAAAACATTCGGATAACATGAATCAGTCGTATTCTGCACATATATATACTCTATGCTCCCAACACGAAACAACATCCACCAAACAAACCTTCCTTGAAACCAAATTCCACTAAGTAAACACTTGATTATTTAGCTAATTTAATTAATAAACTTAATTAGTATGTCTACCTCAAGGACCCTAAGAGTCCAAGCACTTTCACTTTCTTTCTTCTTTGTAGCCATTCTCCTACTTTCTTCCTCAACCTTGACTCGAGCCCAAGATGAAACGGCCTGCGAGGCCGAGGCTAGTCGAGGGTGTTACAACAAGGCTAAGGCCACTAAGCTAAAGGTCATAGGCATTTTCACCATCTTGGTGGCTAGTATTATAGGGATAGGATTACCCTTGTTCTCAACTGCATTACCTGCCCTCCAACCTGACAAAACCCCTGCCGTGATAGTTAAGGTACTCGCCTCGGGGGTAATATTGTCCACAGGATTCATGCATGTTCTGCCTGACTCTTGGAACAATCTAACTTCTGCGTGTTTACCTGAAAAACCCTGGAGGACTTATCCAATGACTACTTTAATCACGATGGTTACATGTGTGTTAACTATGATGATGGATACTGTTGCCACTGCATACTTTAAGAAGAAAGGGATAAAGAGAACCTTGGCTCACTGTGGCCACCATGGTGACATTGGTGGTCCAATTCATAGTTTGGAGAGTCCACGAGCTGAGGGGATGGAAATGGTTGATCAAATTGACCACAATAAGGTGCATGGTGGTGGTGTTGCAGAGAACAAGGACACTCAGTTGTTACGGTATCGTATTGTGGCCCAGGTGAGTAAAGCTTTTACACTTCTTTGTCCATTAACAACAATATATATGCATGTTTCTTTTCACGAACCCTTTTCCTAATAAGGAATCGATGCATGATAGCAGCCTGCAGCTAGCTCAGTACTGATCACCTAGAAAAAATGATGCTGATTGCCTTAACAAAAACAAAAAAAGTATTATTTGAGAAGGTGCATGTGTTGGGCTCGAAAATAGAAATTTAAATAACACAATTGTCAATACTTCATACCTGACTCCAGTCCAGGCCATTCGAACTATTGTCCTATACAAAGTAAATAATGAGTTGGTGCAACTGCCTACTGCTGACAGACGCTCTTATTAAGCCTTAATGCTATCCTTTTTTGGTGTGCAAGCTGGGCTAGACGCCCTTATTAAGCCTTAATGCTATCCTCTTTAATTTGTCTATATGACCATGTACATAATTCGATGAATACTAAGTAAAGGCAAACTTAAGTCTATAAGAAAAAAGAAACTACAATACACGTGCGTGGTGGTCTGCATAGGAGAAGAAAGAGTTGCTCCAGCTAGGTTTGATTCTCACGGATCGACTCAAACTCAATGCCTCCCTTTCAAAAAAAAAAAAGTGATACTAATTAGTATCAGGCTTGAGTGGAGAATGTACAACAAGCCATCATGCATCAACATCATTTAACTATGCAGCTAAGAGATATCAGAGCTAGTAAGTAGGGAGAATAAATAGATCAAATAGTGATTAGTTACTGCAACATTTTTCAAAGTACGATGAGCGATCAAGTTAATTGTTGACATATTAATCAAGTAATTAATTATTGCTAAACTTTTGTTATAATCTCTATCCCAAATCTTCATAACTAATCTAGAATAATGTCAAAATTATCAGAACCGTATGGTCCGTACCTGATCATCATACAAAAAAATATAATACTCCGTCGTACGTATTGTACCAAATTTTCTTCATTTTATTTCATTGTTGCATTTTTGTCTTTTATCAGATTTGAACAAGAAAACACTATCTGCTTTATATATACTATATACAAATAACTGGTGCCTCCTCGCACCCTGCTCAGAGAAAAAGTGTCACACTTAGCCTGCTAATCAATATGATTAATATGCAGGTGCTAGAGCTGGGAATAGTAGTGCATTCAGTGGTGATAGGGCTATCTATGGGAGTCTCCAACAACCCATGCACCATAGCTCCACTTGTGGCTGCTATGTGCTTCCATCAGCTATTTGAGGGGATGGGCCTTGGTGGTTGCATCATGCAGGTATATATGTATATAGCACCAAACTTAAACTTGTTACTTGTGTATATATTCTCGATCTTTCTTCTCCAAATATTCGCAGGGTCGTAAAAACATGTTGTAAACTGTAAATAGACAAATTAAGATTCACTTTAGGTTTATTTTGTTCTTCTATAAGGATTTGAATTGAAACTGAAAAATGCTGAACGGGAAAATACTGAACTAAAAAATATTGAATGAAGTCAAAACTATATACAGAGTAGCTAAAACTAAAGTGAATTTAAAAACACTGAAATGAATTTAACTGAATTGAATTGAAAAAAAAAAACTATAACATAGATAGGACCAAAACACAACTTTATTTTACATTGCTTATAAAATGCTTGTACCTATATATGTTGTTTGTTTAAATTTATGATTAAGCTCCGATACTGAAATCATACATGTACGAATTCTTCAAAAGTACATTTTGAAATTAAAGTCCAATGGTTTGGTCAATCGCTTCCACGCGCAATTGTAAATTGTATGAATATGTTATACTCCGTATTGATCATAATCATATGACCTTTTAATTTTGTGTGAATTCATTTACAGGCGGAGTACGGATTCAGAATGAGAGCAATAATGGTGAGCTTCTTTTCGATCACTACCCCATTTGGGATAGCCCTTGGCATGGGCATCCTAAGTGTGTACAATGAGAATAGTCCCGCTGCTCTCATTGTTGTGGGAGTGTTAAATGCAACCTCATCTGGTCTATTGATTTACATGGCTATGGTTGATCTCTTAGCCACTGAGTTTATGAGTGCAAGGCTTCAAGGAAGTATCAAGCTTCAATTTGTGTGCTATGCTGCTGCTTTTGTTGGCATGGGTATCATGTCACTCATGGCAAAATGGGCATAAGCCTTTGGTAGACAACAAGTGGGGTTTTTTACTTTCTGTGATGACTTAATTTGAACTCTTAAAAAATGGGAATAATAGCTTCGTAACTTTCGTTACGGATGTAGAAGATTGTATACGGTAAGTTTGATTTGATGTAAAATGATGCTTCTGTTCAAGGGCACACCATGTAATGTGTAATTCTCAGGGTGAAAAAAACCAAAAACAATTGAAGTGTACTGTTCAATACTTCAATGTGCTATGGCAGATGAAGCTGCTCGCAACTTCATTGCTAAACACATGTTATCATTTTTTTTTTTTTTTGACAATGGATACAACACCCGATCGAGACCAGATAACTTAAAAAGAAAATGGTGGTCGCTCTCGGTTTCTAGCCTTGATGGCTAGGTATGAGCGGCCTCCACACTAGATCTAGGTACATGACAAATAAAAACATAATTAAAGGATACTAGAAGCTTCCTTATTTGAAGAAGAATCTATGTAGCGTCCTTCTCCACTCGATAGTCTCCACGTAAGGCCTTTACCACATTACGGGAATCACAGTGTAGCTCAAT
>ONZK01002953.1:98090-114337 GCA_900322385.1 Pharnaceum exiguum
TTTCCTTGAACGGTTTACACCCTTGAAAGAAATCCTTACAAAGAAAGAAGAGGTAACCCGATCTGACATCATACTCTCCGGATGTTGATTCAGTCCAAAACCAAGTATCCTCACCAAATATGTTAGCGAGAGGAATAGCTTGGATTTGACGAACTGTGGCTGGTACGAAGAATTCATGTAGCCTATCTACATCCCAGCAACCATATCTCTCATCAATCAAATCACGAACTTTAACTGGGCCTGAATGAGTAGGAGCCTGCATATTATTTTGCGCTATCTTCCATATGGGAAATCTACCATTAATCCAGTTCAAGTCAACTTCGTTCGGCCACCATTACCTATCAGACTAGCAATCCCTGTGTTGGCCTGATTTACAGTACGCAGCAGACCACGGAAACCCCAGGAGCAGCTATGGATGCAGGTATTTCGCCCCCTAACGTCTAATGGTGTGGAGCCATATTTGCTAACCCACAAATGACGCAGAATGCTACTCTCACTATGTTGGACCCGCCATGCTTGCTTAAAAATAAGCGCCTTATTATATTGTTCCGCTCTACGGATACCCAGACCCCCTGACATCTTTGGGAGACCCGTTAACTTCTTAGACCGCCAAAAAACAGGTTTCCGTTCATGACTCGATGACCACCAAAAAGTAGAGATCAACGAGTCAATTTGTCTGCAAGTTCGCTTTGGCAGAAGATAGATCATCATAACGTATGCACCCAGGGCAATCAACGCCGAATTTATCAAAATCAATTTTCCAGCCGGGTTCAAGGATTTGTTTTGCCAAGCTGCAAGTCTCGATGCTACTTTATCAACAACGAATCTAAAATCCGCAGACTTTTTTGCTGAAAGAACAACTGGGCAACCTAGATATTTCCCGAAGTCATCCTCCCATGGTACTTGAAAAATAGCTCGAATCTTTGCACAGAGTCGGACCGGAGTAAAAGGGCTGAAGAACACAAAGGATTTTTGGAGACTTACAACTTGCCCCGAAACCCGACAAAACTTTTGTAGGCCCGTCCAAAACTGGCGACATACTCCTGTATTAGCTTCCAGGAAGAACAGGGAATCATCCGCAAAAAAGGAATGCGATATTTCAGGAGCATTTCTCGCAATCCGGATTCCCTTTATAAGACCCTTACACTGTAAGTCCTAAAGATAACAGGATAGAGCTTCAAGACACAAAATGAAAAGGTAAGGTGATAGGGGATCCCCTTGCCGTAACCCGCAACTTGGTTTGAATGGTTTAGTAGGTTCACCATTAACCACAACAGAATACGTGACTGTGGAAATGCACAGCTAAGAGAAACCCACTGTAACCAGCAATCCGGAAACCCAAGTTTCCTCAACACAGCTAAGAGAAACCTCCAGGAAACTCGATCATAAGCTTTGTTCATATCTACTTTAACAGCTAGATATTTACGCCGATGTCGTCCTGAAGTCCGAATATGTTGCATTAATTCATGTGCTATTAAGGTACTTTCTGACATTAACCTCCCCGGGATGAAGGCATTTTGTGAAGGACTAACCAGCTTGCTTAGGAGAGGTTTAAGTCGTAGCACCATGCATTTAGTGACACACTTTAAAACAACATTACAAAGACTAATAGGCCGAAACTGGCTCACATCGTCAGCTCGCACTTTCTTTGGGATAAGCGCAACAAGGGTCTGGTTCCATTCCTGAAGCATATAACCGGTTCTGAAAAATTGTAAAACAGCCTCAACAACATGATCTCCAACCACATCCCATTTCTCCTGAAAGAAAGCACCCGGAAAACCATCTGGTCCCGGAGATTTTGCTCCATCCATACTAAACAATGCTGCTTTAACTTCTTCTGTAGTGAACGGCCGAGCAAGATCACACTGATCCTCAAAAGATAACTTCGCTTGAAATGGTAGCAAGATTTCTTGCTCAGTCTGCACGCAAAAGGGGGCATTCGGGGGGTGAAAAATATTGACAAAAAAAGCACGAAATTCCTCCGCAATACCCTCCGGACAGTCGACCATCGTACCATCTTGTTTCTTTAGGCTACGCACAGTATTGGAAGAAATCCGCCCTTTAACCTGTCTAAAGAAAAACCTGGTGCACAGATCTCCTTCATCAATCCACCTTTGCTTGGCACGCTGCTTCCAGTATAATCAATCAATTGATGACATGCCTTACGACGACTGACAACCTCACTTCCTGCAGAGTGAACATCAACGACCCCCTTCTGAAGGTGACTAGCATTATCATGAATTTCGCTCCATACAATCCCCACACCCTTACGATGATTCAGACACCACATTCGCAACACCCTTTTAATATTACCCAATTTACGCATCAGTCGAAACATCGGAGACCCCGAACAGTCTACTTCCCAATTAGAGCAAATTAGAACAGAAACCTCCTCATACCGCAGACACCAAATCTCAACCCTATACGGTCTCCGAATTTTATTCAACAAAACAGACCTAGTGTGGACAAGTATCGGAGCATGGTCTGACACCAAAATCGGATAGTGCTTAACTTGGGCCATCGGAAAATCATCTAGCCACTCAGCCGTAGCATACCCCCGATCAAGACGCTCAAAAATCGTGTAGGGAGCATCCCTATTATTTGTCCAAGTGAATTGAGGTCCCACAAAAGGAATATCGACTAAACCACACCCTATTCGCCAAGCCATGAACTCGGTCTGCCCAGGGATTGACATCGCTCCCCCCACTTTATCAACACAAAACTCAACTTGATTTATGTCACCCACAAGTAAAACCTTCTGATGGCCACTCAACAATGTAGCCCACTGGTCCCAAACTCCTCTACGATCCGAAGATGCAGGCGCCCCATAAATAAAACACACAAAGTATTCCAAACCTTGAGCATCCATTACATGACAGAAAATAAAAAAAGAGGAGGACTTAAGTACACTTAGTGATACCCTTGTATCCCAAAAAAGCCCCAGACCTCCCGCTTTACCTACGGCATCTACCCCCATAAAGTTAGCAAAATTAAGGTGGCCTGCAAGCCACCTTAATGAAGATGCACTACACATTGTTTCAGAAATAAAACAAACATTACAACTTGAGTCACGGACAAGCCAAGCTAAACGTGAAACTGTAGATGAGTCCGTGACATTTATTCCCCTACAGTTCCAGCACAGGTAACTCATGGCACCCTCGGGGGCTGGTCAAGAGCAGCCGCCCACACTCCTTCAGCAGTGGATTCATACACATCCACAGGGACTTGATCAAAAGCCGAATGAAATTCGCACATGCTATCCTGGTTACACGAGCCACCAACCTTCATTTTCCCTTTCATCAACCGACGCTGCTTAATACAACTCTTTAGCTGCCACGCGCCACATAGATCGGATGACACTTCTTCTCCAGGTTCAACATCAACACTGTACTGATGGACAATCGAAGAAAGGCAAGTATTAGCCTTTCTCTTTTGAACAGACTTGCCTTCACTCTTCAACCAGAACCAAGCACCGCCACTGGAGTTGAGTCGCATTTTCTTGTGAATTCTGGACTTCCTCCGATATTCCGGACTTTTGCGTTTTCTAATCAGCTCACCTCCTTCGCTGCATACATCATCTATTGTGCGCTTTGCCCTGTCCGGTATTGCCGACTCCGGAATGAAAGCCGACTCAGAGTCATCAGATAACAAGTGACCATTTCCCCCAGCAGCTTGGGAATTATTGTTGAACTCATTATCAGCAACAACACCTCCATCACTCGAAGCACCACTAGCTACACTGACAGAAGACAAAGGTACAGAAGGTTCTAAGTCTAGATTTCCAAAATCATCCACTACCCAAGTACCATTCAGAGTGGTCCATGTTTGTCCCGGAGCTAAGTCAGGAATTCCCTCCAACTCCTCAAAAAACCGGAAGTCATCGTCAACTGGGAAGTACACACCTACAAGCTGCCCTTCAAGAATACCCGTACCATCCTGATTCCTTGAGGCCTCTACCGGGGAAGTGGGATGAGAAGAATCCGCTGTTGAGACATCCGACCTTCTTCGAAACCTAGAAACAAAGTCAGGTTCTGAACTGTTCGACGAGGAAGGGTTAGACCTATAAGTCCATAAGTCAGACTGAGTTTGAGCAAGATCAACTCTCCCTTGTGGTGGAGCAAAGGGATCCGCATCTGGTAAAGGATGGAGATGGAAACGATTATGTAATAATGAAGCAGTTACCCCATCGAGCAGTGGGATAGGAGCAGCAATTGGAGCATCATAAACTGTGTTCAAAACAACTGGAACAGAAGGAACAATTTCATCTTGGGCCATCATGTTTCTGAATAAAGGATTCTGTCTTCCAGTGGGCCTTCTTCTCCTAAACCTGGCCCAAAAGTTTCTTGCTACACTAGAAAAATGGGCATTTGGTCTAGGTCCCAAAAAAGTTCGATCACGTGCAGAAAAAGTAACCACAGCAGTGTTGGGCTCAACTACTTCTTCTATTGGAAAAACATAACCAGCTGTACCATCCATGTTACTATTTATTATATTATTATTACTATTATTTATTATATTATTATGTAAATCAGAAATCTCCTGAGAAAGTGACAGAGGAGGGTGTAACTGCGAAACATTCCCACTTTGGACATGCTGCATGTGCGGGTAAATATTTCTAGCCGACAGAAAATGATTTGGAACATCCCCTGGCATTATATGCTCATTAATACCTGCATGTGCTGGATCACGCAAGATCTCAGTAGCCGAAATTTCAGCACTCACATATCCACTAGGCAAGATATTAGAAGATTCACTGGCAGAGGATTGTTGTAGGTCTAGGGGACCCCTTGGAGAATTTTCAACAGTAAGCCCTAACCCCAGAGGAAGACCAAACTGCCCTTGATCAGAGAGAGACAAAATTTCTGGTGCCCTAAATACTTGATCAACTGGAACAACATCAAGAACTGCATCACTTTCCATCGGGTCACCAGCGCCTTCCAATAACATCAACGGATTAGTACCTACAGGATCATCAGCCAACATTCTAGGCACTCTAGACGACCCAGCACCATCATTCACCACCATTACCCCAGCATTTTCTCTCATCACACGCAGACCAATTGGACCCTCTAGCCCAACAAAACTGTGTTTATCCTCATTACTATCAGCCCCCTCACCAGCTCTACTACCATGTTGGTTCCCTGCATTATCACCATGTTCATCTCCTCCAGAATTATCATCATGCATCGTATCATCACCCGAATCAAACACTGGGTGAACGAGAAACGTGTTCCATGAGTTACGCTTAAGGCCTTTGAGATGCACAAAATGGATCGAGTGTTCAGACCCAAATCGATAATCAAGACCTTTGAAAGTTAATTTATTCATTTTATCCAGGAGATTAGATTCAGCAGTCGAAGGTGACGTATTACACTGACTCACCCGGTGCCCAACAAGACCACAACGCTTACAATAAACAAAAATCTTCTCATATTCAAATTGAACCCATTTGTATCTGCCATCTCCCACTAGATAGTAACAGCCATTAAACAGTGGTTCATTAAGATCAATCATAATCTTAGCACGCATAAACGTCTGCTCGTGAACCACATGGTCTGAGATTGGTTCAATTTCCATAACCCCACCGAGATGTTTAGCTATGTTATGAACTGTAATAGGCCTTTGGAAAACAATAGGTATTCCCGTGAAATGAACCCACATCGGCACAAGACGAATACGAGTTGTCACTGAACATGTTGTCAAAGTTAATGGGGCAAAAGCAACCAACTTACCATCAAGATTTACAGTCTCCTGAGCAAGAAGGAAGTCACGATCCGCCGTAGACGTACACTTGAAAAAATAAAGCACACCTTGTTGCCCTACACGTACCGGGCCATGTAAGTACCAATGTTGAGTGACGAGATTTTGAATGACCTCCTTCTCTAGCTTGATGTTGTCATGCATGTCGCCAACTACAAACAGATCCATCATCTCAGGGTCAATTTCATCATCGTTTAGTGGTCTTACTATCATGCCTATTCTCTGCGGTAGCCCTCCATTTATTAACAGAGTGTTGGGATCAAAGGGAGTATTCATATTGATCGTTTAAAAGTGGACAAATATAGTGGAGAAAAGAAACAAGGATTTCCTATTAGAAAACTATGTAACAATGGTAAAAAGAGATGGATGAAAACTGAGGTAACAACTCAGTGGTTAAATAGTGAAGAGGGAAAGAAAGAATTAGGAACAGGATAAGGATTTGTCAGAAAGATTTGAGAAGATCACAATTGTTGAAGAAAAATTATTACGGCATGCGAGCTTCATTAATGGTTTGGAGGCTCGATGCAAAGAGGTGGTGGTTGAGGGTAATAAACAGTCAAGTGGAGCTGGGTTTTGGATAAGTAACAATGAAAAGCTGGGACTGTAATTAATTCTTGTTGGAGCGGTAGCTAAAGCTGTTTTGAGATAAAGGTAGTGGAAAAATTGTATTTAGTTTCTCCGTTTTGCGGAGAGAAAAGTATCTCTCTAGTTTTAGAGAGTTGTAAGTGTGTATGTAGGTTCACAAGTGATAGTCATCTCTTGTTATCAATTGTTGATTTAATGTTATTGATCAAAGTGTTTCTATTAGGGAATATTATATTGTGGGAATATTGTGTAGTGGAAAATACCATACTCGAGATATATTTTCCACATCTTAGATATATATTTTGGTAGAGAATAATATTGAGATCTAGTCTAGCTTGGAGAGCAAGCTAATGTACCCCTATATATTCTAGGGCATTTCTATGTTACACACAAGTCAATAATAATAACAGTTATATTTTCCCCTCATAAATTCTACAGTTTCCCATCTTTTTTTCCATTGAAGCAAAAGATCGAGGAGTTATAGTGTATATATACCTGTAGCCTATAGGTGTATAGTATTTTTGTACACCCCACCCACAAATCCCCACGCTGAAATGCATTCTCGATAGAACAAGACAATTCTCATTAAGTCAAGACTAACTAAAGTTCACAAATCACAAATATAACATATGTCAATAATAAATCCTACGATTGACCTATACCACAAATATGTATTCCAATTCAATCATGTCAATTGACGTCTCATTAAACATAATCATTCAGAAGCGTAAAATGGTTAAGAAAACCTTCCACTACTTCTTATTTTTGGTGAAGTTGCGGAAAGTAAATACTCCAATGCGCCGATGTATTTAGGGTCAATTTCGGAAAAAACATCCGTATTTTCTTAAATAGGGGTAAGATTACGCACGTTATGACCCTCGAGCACCCCAATTAAATAGGGATTATACTAGGTGGTTGTTGTTATTGTTGTATCCTTGAAGGACAACTTTATCTAAGGTAATTAAAGTCCACGTCCGATGGTAAATTTGTCTATTCTAACATAACCAAATGGCTATTCTCATGCTTTGGTCACATTAAATCCATTATGAACAAAAGTCCAAACATGCACCATCAATTACACCCATTTTCACGGTAACTAATAATCCATATTATCTGAGCCTATAATGAAATGAGTACTTGAACTAACCTTGGTAACCCTAGGAGGGCAAAACGAAAAAAAAGAGGGCAAACACTTTTTCCCATTATCTGTGATGACAAACTTCAAGATTCGTCATCACAGTTGTTTTTAGTTGGTTAACAAAAATATGCGTGACTACAATTTCTTATATTTGTGATGACAGATATTGTTATCCGTCACGACGGATAAGAGAATCCGTAGTCACAAATAAGAGGGGATGGTGGAGCCGGGTCGATGTTTCGGGTTATAGGTTTAGGACTAGGTATCCACCATTTTAAAAATAAAAATAAGTGGGCAAGAGTGTTTGCCCTCTTTTTTATTTTTTTGCCCACCCAGGGGTATCAAGGTTAGTACAAATCTTCATAATGAAATTGAAATTTTATTGAAATGAATTATTCTAGATAACCATGATCACTCTTTCGAATGATCACATAAACACAAAGAAGAACACATGAATCAGGTAATAGAAAAATTTGTTTGAACCCAGTTATACATGAGACTGGATAAGGGGGGTCATTGTTGTGTAGTCGGTTCATACAATTTTTTGTGATCAGCTAACTACTATCCCACTTAGGTATTAGTAGGGTAGCGGATTACGAACTTGGTTAACCTCATTTTTTTTTGGTTTAAACCATAGGTATATCTAAACCTTTTGGGCTACGCCAATCCTATTTGCACCGGGTCGGCCCACTAAGGGTAAAGTGCTCCCAGCAAGTGGTTTCTCCATTCATAAGGCTCGAACCCGAGACCTTACTTAAAGAATGAGAGTGCCGAAGCACTCACACCAACCACTTGTTGGTTGGTTAACCTCATTACGAGAATGCCATTCCTACTTTCCTAGCCCTAGCTTTGGCTAACTCGTCGGCCGTAAATCATAATTGCACAAGTCTACGCCAAACAAAAATCCAAAGTTCCAATAGTCCTTCACATTTTGACAAAAAAAAATAAAAAAATCTTAACCTCTTTTGGCTCACATAATCCAAACACCCCATACAAAAAAGCCCAACCCAACTTATCACTTCCTCCTCAACACATTTCACAAATCACAACTCTCATCATTTTCACACACTCACTCTCTTCTTAAACCCTCCTTTCTCAAAACCCCTAAAAAGTAGAAACCTCAAAAATGAGGACAAAGTTCTCAAATATCCTAACACGCATAACCACAGGACTACTAAACCACCACAATAAACCTCAACAACAACAACAGCAAGTATTATTATACTCAACCTCAAACTTCCCTAACAGTTATAGTAATTTTAATAATACCAATCTTACTACTAATAGTAATGATACTATTGATAGTAGTAGTGATCTTGGTGGTGGTATAAGGAGATATAACTACAGACAAAAGAGAAAGAAGCCGAAGATTCCAAACTTGTATGAGAAAATAAGCCCATTGGGAGATGCAATAACACTAAGGCCAGAGCTTGATGATTGGGTTGAGCAAGGTAGAAAGATTTCTGTTGCTGAACTTATTCGCATTGTTCGTGACTTTCGTAAGCGCAGCCGCTACTCTCAGGCCCTTGAGGTTTGTACTGTTTGTATTTCTGACTCTTTTGTATATTTGTTTAAGTGTTTGTTAAGTTTATGTAGTATTTAGTTTGTTTTGATGATGTGATATTTGGAAATGAGAATAATGGGTTGTTTGTGAAATGGGTATTATTGGAAAATTTGGTGGAACAAAATTTGGGTTGTGCTTGGGGTGAAATTTGATGAATTGGGTTTTGTGTAGAATGAGGTAATTTTATTTAGGATAGTTTTTGTTAAAGTGGGTATTTGAGGAATTTGGGTATTTGTGATAAAACAATTTTTTTTAAAAAAAATATATTTGATGTTTGGAAAAAGGTTAGGTGGGTTTTGTTTGGATTGGAATTTAATGAAATGGGTATGTTCAGAATGATGTTATTATTATTTTTAAGGAATAAGATTCAGATATGGTGTGTGTGTGTGTGTGCAGCAAGTCTTTGGTACAACGGGTGTACCCTTACCCGTGTGGATTTATAACTAATAATTAAAGGGCTGATTAGTGACATTAAAAATGTGACTAGTGGTATAAGTTAAATTGCTTTGGGAAAAACACCCGATGTACACGTACACCCGGTGTACCTAAGAATTGGAGGTGTGTGTGGTTTTTTTTTTGGTTTGTCAGTTTTCAAGAAAGGGAAGATGAGAAATGGTGGGTGATTATGAAATGGAATTTGAGGTATTGGGGATGTGAGAAAATGTGATGACTTGATGATATTCTGTGGAGGAAGCTTGAAATTTGATTTAGGTATGAGTGGAAAAATGTGGAGTGAAATATTTGGTATTATTTGTGGAGTTCAATTTGATTAAGTGGGGATGGAGATGTCATGGGTTGGGTTTTTGACGAAGTGGTATGAAAAGTATTGGGTGTAGTCTGAATCTGTAGTTGTTATGAGGGTTTAGGATATTTGATTGCGGGTCAAATTTGGGATGTGTATGTGAGTGCGTGTTTGTGTGTAGATGTGGTGAATCTCATTTGATCCTTGCTAGCCCACCCCAAATAGTTCTTCACTGCGTCATTGGAGCCTATCGGCGTACATTCACCAAAGCCACCTCTTCCTACAAGATGCTCTGCCAAAGCCAAGAGCCCAAAAATGATTGTGAGTGGGTGTTTTATATGAAAGATTGGGCCTATGGTTAGGGTATATTGCAGAAGGAGATGAATACTTTTGTGCGCAGTGTGCATATGCGTTACTATGTTGTGTACTCGTATTTTGCGATGAGCATAAAATATTACCAATCTGTTATGCTTCATGTGATAATGTGGTACATATTTCCTTAATTATTAGTTGTGGATATGTTTATCAGTATTATGTTTGACTTGTCTTGCCTAAGAAATTAATTTTAACAGTTGTCATCTAGGTAATATTAAGCTAAATTAATGGCTCACTAAACTTTCTGTGACTTCTATTAGTGAAGTTGCCGGAAGTCAATGTATGATTGCATGGATGCATCAGGGATCTCTCTTGGAAATAGCCTCTTTGTACATGGGAAAGGTTCTGTACATCTTGAACCCGTGTTCCAATGGAATTGGGATTACATTGGGTGATGATTTTTGTTGTTGTTGTAGGCATTTGAAAATGATAAGTTACGAAAAGTCGCTATGTGAAGAAATGAGAATGAACTTGTTTTATTCATTCATTTTCTGAAGATTGTTGTGAGGTGGGCTACATTGTTAACTGGAACTTTTTATGGATATATATATCATGAATATTACTGTAGAAAATAGTTTTTCTGTTTATACTTCTGTTCGAATTGTTTTAATTAAGGAGGGGTATCGTGTTGTGTTTCAACAGAAATAGATGTGATTTTGGTGATGGGAAGGTTTTACACACTACATAATTAGGAAAAATGTATCTACCGCAGTCACATCTCTTGTATTCCCCCTCTGGCTGAAGCTCTATTGACTGCAACTGTACTAGTATGTGACAGCGAAATGACGGTCAATTAATTGTACACAGTTAGACTGTGCCACACTGCCACTGATAATCTTCCTTTTCTTTTTTTTTTAATGTGGTTGCATATTTGCATTTGTTGTTTTCCCCTGAAGAGTTTTTTTCCTGGTTCCCGCATCATTTAAAAAGCCATGTTTCTGATTCGTCTTATGGCCATGTCTACAAACAGTTTGAGATGTTTCTCTTGGTGTTTGCAAAATAGGGGGGAGGGGGTGTGAATTTTTCTGCATACTTAATTTTTTTTTTCAACTTGAGAGGGCAGTTTTTGAACACCAGGTCAAAGTGGGCAGATATGTACGAGAATGAGGTTGTCTTCTCACTTTTTTGCGGACTTAGCGTATCATAGACTAATTTCCAGTGTCCGTGGTATGCTTTGATTTGATTATCACTCTGAGGACTTCTCTTTGTGATGTTATGTACATCTTTCATTTTCAGAAAAAAAGAAGATGATATTATCATGGAAAAAAAATATTGTGAGAATTTGTCTCAAGGAGGACTGAGGTTGACTGTTCTGAGATTTATTCCAGAGGTCTCAAGTTCAAGTCTCCTCAGGTCCACTGGAGGTTTTACCGGTCGTTAACTTCAGGTCCCATGGGATTAGTTAGGCAAAGATGTTCCTGGTAGTTGATGCTGTTCTTTTGGCCTGTCATGGGATGAAGCAGCTGAATCTTGTTATTTGTCTTTAAGTGCCTTTTATGCAGATGATGTGTCTTCATTAAATAAAAGATGCCAGAGTCATAATGTCGCTGAAGAACTGTTTGTTCCATTCAGCAGTTCTAACAATTTACTGTGTGGCACAGGTTTCAGAATGGATGAATGAGAAAGGGCTCTGTCAGTTTACACCCACTGAACATGCTGTTCAACTTGATCTTATCGGTAAAGTCCGTGGTTTCCAGCACGCAGAAGATTATTTCACTAATTTACCAGAAGTGGACAAGAACTACAAGACCTGTGGCGCCCTCCTAAACTGTTATGTTAGGCAAAAACAAGTTGACAAGGCATTGTCACATATGCGGAAGATGAAGGAGATGGGGTTTGCATCGAATTGTCTCACGTATAATGACATTATGTGCCTTTACACAAGCCTTGGACAATATGAGAAGGTTCCGGAGGTGCTGGATGAGATGAAGGAGGTCAATGTTTTACCAGATAATTATTCGTACCGTCTGTGTATAAATGCATATGGAGTGAGATCTGACATTGAGGCAATGGAGAATATTTTGAAAGACATGGAGACTAAAACCCATATGGCAGTGGACTGGAACACGTATGCTGTTGCAGCCAACTTCTACATAAAAGCTGGACTTACAGATAAAGCAGTGGGATCCATGAAGAAGGCTGAGGTAAGATTGAATTGCAAAGATGGCACTGGCTATAATCATCTGATTTCTCTCAATTCCAAGCTGGAAAAGAAAGATGAGATTTTGAGGCTATGGAACTTGGAGAAGAGCACCTGCCAGTGCGTAAACAGGGACTACATTAATGTGCTAGAATCTCTAATTAAGTTAGGCGAGCTAGAAGCAGCTGAGAATATTGTTAAAGATTGGGAATCATCTGGCAATTGCTATGATTTTCGTGTTCCTAACAGAGTCATTATGGCATATGTGGAGAAAGAAATGTTTGAGAAAGCAGTGGAAATGCTTGAAGAATTGTCAAAGAGTGAAAAGAGTTCTAGCCCTAGAACTTGGAGTTTAATAGCTTTACGGTACCTTGAGAGAGATGAATTTGAGAAGTCATTTCACTGCATGAAAGCTGGGTTGTCGTTTTATGTGGAGAATAAAGGATGGACACCCAGCACGCATGTCATTGTGAGCCTTTTGCGTTGGATTGGTGACCATGGCAGTATTGAAGACGTAGAATCCTTCGTGGATTCATTGAAGAAGGTAATGCAGCTAAATAGACAGATGTACCATGCTTTGCTCAAGGCATATATACGAGCCGGCAAAAATGTAGATGGGCTCTTGGAGAAGATGAAGGTTGATGAAATAACGAAAGACAAAGAAACAAAAGAGATTCTTGATAAAATACAGAGTGAATCTTGAATCTTGTCATTTGTTTACGATGGCTTGGCAATGTACAATAGCTGGCGGTCAACGGGACTTGAGATGTTTGGGATGGATATAAGCACTGTTATGGGGTTTCATACTTCACCCAGTTCAGTCCTAGCTTAAGCAGTAAAAAGTGGAACATCATGCCAGACCGTGTAAGATTCACATCTTTGCGTCTCGTCTCAATAAGTGCACGACCTTGTTCAATATCTGAATACATGCTCACCTGATAACTATGGTGCATTGGCTGGTCATTATTCTAAGAAACTGGATTTATATTACAGCTGATGCCATTTGTAGAGTGGCATGAAGTAGGGAGCAACTGAACAACTAGAGTGAAGAATTTGTGTCGATACATTATCTTGCTTCTTCTTCTCTTTTGGACAATGGGTAAATCTTATTGTAATACCCGGAACCTAATTAGTTAGTAACTCAAGGGGGAAAGCTTTCATCTTGCTTATCATTTATCTTCTTCTTTTTATGACTCAACCTTGCTTATCATTTTTTCTTTGATCAGGCAATTGCTTATCATTTATCAACCGTGTTTTTTTTCTCTTTTGACATTGAGTATCTTACCATGTCTTGCATTCTGCTCCTCTTGATGACATTATGAATATTTGGTCCTCCTTTGTGGCCAAAGGGGGAGTATGACTATTCATTGTGGCCGAATTTGATTGCTGAGCAGTAGTGTCAATGCCATTTGTGCAAAAGGACTTTCCTCTGTGTTTTGATCAAAATTACAGGGATCGAAAGTGAATGGTGCATCACATTTTCATATGTTCCTTTAAACCTGCAATGCAATTATGCACCGACTGAACGGCGAGATTATGTCAACTGGGAAAAGGCTTCAGATGCAAGCACAGATGAACACTATTCAACTATATCAAGAGATCCATGAATATTCTGCCTAAAGCCTTAGGCCAGACTGGTAGAAACAGTTCCTTATCAGGACAAGCAATGTACGGCAGTAATGGCCACCAAAAAGAGAGAATTATTACAGTGGAATCCGCTAGACTACCACAATTCTCTATAATACAGAGCACATAATTCATGTACTCAAAACCCGATCACAGACACAAGCCATAACGTACTAAGCATAGTATTATAACATTACCACTAAGGGTAATATAACTTGTAATATGCACTTGCAGTCACTGTTTCCGACTAAGAAATTATAAAGCTAGTGACATTCAAATTACTCCGAGAGTGTTGATTTGACCTCGCCATTGTCCTTCATCTAGGCCAATTCGAGTAAGTCCTGAATCCCTGTCTCACCTCCTCGTCACTTAAGTGTATATCGAAGGAACCAAACTCTTTAACCAAAAAAAAAAGGAACCACATTCAAGACCATCCTCCTTCAAAGCATTCACCACCTTGGAGCTGAATCCACACCTAGTCACTCTCGAGCGATGATCCCTTTCTCAGCACACATCTTTATTAGGTCACCACTCACCGTCATCTCCAGAATAGTATCAGACCCACCAATGAATTTGCCCTTTATGTATAACTGAGGGTAGCTAGGCCAATTTGAGAATTCCTTGAGACCTTGACGGACACTCATATCTGTTAATATGTCATAGCTCTTAAACGGTATCCTATAGCGCTGAAGGATTTCAACCACCTTTCTGCTAGAATCACACTTGGGTTCTTCCGGTTTTCCTATCATGAAAAGCACGACAGAGCTAGAGTTAACAAGGGTCTCCAGGCACGATTTCAAGGTAGAGCTCTTGCCTGTGAGTTTGCCACTTTCATGCATGGCATTGATTATATCACATCCACGAAGAAGCTCATCAGTGGGTCCAGCAGTGGCAGGTGCAGCCGACTCGTCAGGGTTCACTGAACCAGCTACTTTGGCCACTTTGTTGGCCAAGCTAGAAGGGTCTGCTCCCTCCAACGTATCTACTGTCTTACCACCCTGGTCCAACAACATATAAGAAATTACAAAAACAATTTGTTACAGAAACCAGTTAAAGTTTTTTTTTTTTTTTGAAAGTGGAAACCAGTTGAAGTTATTACTTGAAAAAAGTACTTAAAATCAGGAATGAGAATTCAGCCTATCGGCTTAGTTTATTTGACCAAGACCTGCCGAGCAAGGAACGATTTATTACTTACACTAACTTCTCTACAAAGTAGTCCACAAATAGTATATCATCACTTGAAAAAGCATATAAAACAAAGGAAACCAAATACTAAAAAATAAAAATAAAAAACGGACCACAGCAACAGGCATTGCTCATAAAATTTCATGAATCATGCATGCTATATTGCTATGCAAATGATGCAGTGAATTGGAGGTATTGCGGATGCAATTCATAGTCGTAATACTTTATCAATAACTAGCTCAACTGCTCAAGAGGGGTGCAGGACCTAGTCCAATCGCCCACAAAAAGTGGGTGGTCTCCTTAGGGCATGTTTAACTCTTAAACTTCTTAGAGTATGAGAAAAGTGACACATCATTATTTTTTGGTTTAGACTCTAGTTATACTTTCTACTTTATTAGTTAAACTCACGTAATATTTAAGAATACATTATTTTTTTTAAAAAAAATACATCTTGTCCCATGTATTTAGTTAATCGTGAGTATAAGGGTGAGTATGTGGATTTTAAAACTCATCTTTATACTTGCAAAAAGGGAACCACACAAAACCACAATGTCCGGTGATGAACAGATTTTCTGAGCTTACCGTGAGAAAGACAAAAAGTACGGAACATCAGATACGGAATAAGCCTCCGAAATTTCTGGTTGCTCCTCAGCCTCAACCTACAAAAATATGAGAAGAGTCGTTAAACCACAACATGTTACTTGATTTTATCAACGTAATAATGCAGGCCGTTTTAACTGATTATTCCCACCAACATCATTCATTCATTCCCCAACCCTTGATGAAGAAATGTAGCCATGTTTACTAAGTTACAACCTTACACGCTAGGATTATACCACCCAGTCACCAACACAAAACCGTAACAAGATACGAACTTTTATCAGTATCATACCATACAAATAAAAAAAAAACTCATAACCAAACAATGCCCCACAAAGAATTACACACAACAAACCAAATATCAAACAAAGAAGGAAAATTTGTTGGCACACCCCTTTTATATACCAAAGTTTGTAAGAACACCCTTTTTATATTCAAATTTGTTGGCACACCCCTTAAAATCAAAAAGTGTTGTTTAGACACCCCAAAATTGATCATTTGACCAAAAAAACAACCCGGAATTCCCCTTTTA
>ONZK01002953.1:114750-126195 GCA_900322385.1 Pharnaceum exiguum
ATAATTAAAAATTAAAGTAATTTCTGAATTATGGTTGAATTTTATAAACTTTTTAAAGGATAAAGAAAAACAATTAGCGGTGGGGGACAAATTAGAGGAGTGTGATGATGGGGGATGAATTGATTTTTTTTATATAAAATGGTCAATTTAGGTTAAACAAGGGTAAAAGAGGAATTTCAGGTTGATTTTTGGTCAAATGGTCAATTTTGGGGTGTTTAAACAACACTTTTTAATTTTAAGGGGTGTGCCAACAAATTTGAATATAAAAGGGGTGTGCTTACAAACTTTGATATATAAAAGGGGTGTGCAAACAAATTTCCCAACAAAGAAACATAAGACAATAAACCAAACAAAAAAAAGAAGAGGGGGTTACCCTAAGGAAATGGGCATGAGGGAAATCAGTAGAAAGGTCTGAGAAAACTTGGTCCATGTGCTTAGAGGCATCACACGACCCTGCACAGAAGTGCAAAATTACTGGACTACCTTCATTCACAACCTTCTCTAACTCTCCCTTTGACTTTACATCCTTCACACTTCCTCCACACATTGCTCTCTCTGTCTAAGGGACAAAAGTGAAGTAAACTTAGGAAAACTAAACCAGGGTTTTGTTTTATATCTCTCCTAAATAAAAGGAGACGGCAATCTGAGTTCTATGCTGTTTTGATACGTGCAGCTAGCTGTACAGGGGTTGAGTTAACTCAACCTTGGAATAAAATTGTGAGGCCCTTGCATGTGTTTGTGTCAGTGAACTAAATAAACTATTCATTCATAATACAGTAACAATTAAAGTGCGTAGATCGAATTGAACTTGAAAATTACTCCATCTCAAACCATATCTTAAGCCTTTTCAACCGATAGAAACAACAATTAAGTACACATATAAAAAGAATATACATGCTCCCAGCCATAATCAGTAGATTGACAAGATTGATTGATTATTTCTCAGTGCGCACATTTGACCCTCAACCATGATCTTCCATCTTGATCTATGTGAAAAATTCAATAGTGTTCAGCGGCTAAATCACTTACATGTAAGCTGAAGGAATCAGTATAAATAGTACAAGATCCAAACTTTAGGTCTAGTGCCTATCAAGTTGAAAGAATTATCTTCATCTTTCACCTTTATTTGATTATGGACTATAGCAAAATGGCTACATAATCTTCTAGTACTTCTTATTTTTAGTGAAGTTATTGGAAGGCAATAATTCAATGTAGCAATACATGGGTCAATCTCAGAAGCGTACATCTTAAACCCCCGAGCACCCCATTGAATGGGGATTGTGGATAGTTTGTCATCATCTTAGAACAATAATACCCATTTGTCATATTTGCATGAGATATTGAGATTGGTTGTAGCAGATTAACATAAAATGCTATTGATAGAAGAAAGCACACAGTAACTGCTAGAAAGACATGAATAATAGCAATTTGGGCACAGAAAAAAAAAAGGGATTATTTTTAAATGGGATATAATAAAGGAAGATGTTGATGTACCTTGTTGATTTGAAGAGTAAGGAGAGTGTCGACTTTGGACTTTGGAGTGACAGAGACTTGATTTTGATCAATGGCAGAGACACTCTGAGAGAGAGTGAGTGAGAAGTGGTGAATTAATTAGTGATGTAGATTGTGGAAAGGAAATATATAGGAGAGGAGTTTATTTGTGCTGGGATTTGATTGCTGATCAGGTAGTACTGTCGATGCCATTTGTGCAAAAGGACTTGCCGCTGTGTACAACAACAACAACCTCGAAATCCCATTTCAGATGGGTTACTGACTACTGAGGGAGTCTGATGTACCAACCTTACCCCGAAAGGACAAGTGAATGGTGCATTAAAATTTCTGTGTTCCTTCAAACCTGCCATGCAATTATGCACGACTGGAGAGCGAGGATTATCTGCAATAAGGTTAAGCACAGATAAACACTCTATCAAGAGATTCACAAACATTCTGCCGTGCCTATTGCACAAGGCTTTCCAACCATAGGCCAGACTGGTAGAAACAGTTGCTTATCAGGCCAAGGAATGTACGACAGTAATGACCACCAAAAAGGGAGAATTATTACAGTGGAATCCGCTAGACTACCACAATTCTCTGTAATAGAGAGCAATGAACTCATGTACTCAAAACCCGATCACAGACACAAGCCATAACGTTCTAAGCATAGTATTAAAACATCACCACTAAAGGAAATATCGCTTGTAAGACTTAAACAATCTGTACTTGCAGTCACTGTTTCCGACTAAGAAAGTATAAAGCAAGTGACATTCACATCACTCCGAGAGTGTTGATTTCAGCTCGCCATTGTCCTTCATCTCCAACAGAATATCACAACCTCCAATCAACTCACCCTTGTAGTAAAGCTGAGGATACGTAGGCCAATTCGAGTAAGTCTTGAGTCCCTGTCGCACCTCCTCGTCACTTAGTATATCGAAGGAACCAAACTCAACACCATCCTCCTTCAAAGCATTCACCACCTTGGAGCTGAACCCACACCTTGGTGCCTCTGGGGTGCCCTTCATGAAGAGCATAACCTTAGAACTGTTTAGCAATTTCTTAAGCCGATCACCAAGTGACTCTTGAGCCATGATCCCTTTTTCAGCTAAAATCTTCCTTAGCTCACCACTTTTCTGCATCTCCAGAACAATATCAGACCCACCAATGAGTTCGCCCTTTATGTATAACTGGGGGTAGCTAGACCAATTAGAGAAAACCTTGAGACCTTGACGGACATCGTCATCTGTTAATATGTCAAAGCTCTCAAACTGTATCTTCTCTTGCTGAAGGATTTCAACCACCTTTCTGCTAAAACCACACTTGGGTTCTTCCGGTTTTCCTTTCATGAAAAGCATGACAGAGCTAGAGTTGACAAGGGTCTCCAGGCGCGATGTCAAGGTAGAGCTCAAGCCTGTGGGTCCTGATACACCCCCTTTTGCACCTACGGAATCTCCTTTTCCGTCTCCAGAATCAGTAGTTTTGATATCATGATCTCTGAAGACGTCTTTGAGTTCACCACTTTCATGCATGGCAGTGATTATATCACATCCACCAATAAGCTCACCTTTGCAGTAAAGCTGAGGGTAAGTTGGCCAATTGGAGAACTTCTTCAGCCCTTCTCGAACTTCTTGGTTTGTAAGGATGTCAAAGCTTCCAAATTCAACCTTTTCTTTCTTTAACATATCAACTACTTTCTGGCTGAAGCCACACTTTGGCTCTTCAGGGGAACCTTTCATGAATAGCATAACTGGGTAAGAAGTGATTAACTCTTGCAGTCTCTTGTTGAGGTCAGTACTAGACCCAGAGGATGGACGGATTGCAGCCGATGTGCCGTTGCTTTTGGCAAGCTCTTTCACTGTCTCAATGACAGTGGGTCCAGCAGCCAAGCCCAGGCTGGCAGGTGCAGCCGGTTCGTCAGGGTTCACTGAACCAGCTACTTTGGCCACTTTGTTCGCCAAGCTAGAAGGGTCTGCTCCCTCCAACGTATCAACTGTCTTACCACCCTGGTCCAACAGCATACAAGAAAGTACAAACATAATTAGGTACAAAATTCAGTTAAAGGTATTACTTGAAAAAACTACTTAAATCAGGAATTAGACTTCAGCCTATCTGCTTAGTTATTTGACCAAGATCTGCCTAGCAAGGAATGATATAGTTTTATTTTTTAGAACCAAGGAATGATATAATTACATACACTAACCTGTCTACAAAGTAGTCTACGAATACTGTATCATCTCTTGAAAAAGCATATAACACTAATGAACCCAAAAAAATAAAATACAAAATAAAAAACAGACCACAGCTACATACATTCCTCATAAAGTATTATGAATCATGCATGCTATGCAAATGATTGGTTAATTGGAGGTCTTGCGGATGAAATTCAATGTGGAGGACCTAGCCAAGATGGCAAAGTCCTCCCTCGAATTCCCAGGACGCACAGTTTTGAAACTAGCTCGGGGAAAAATTACGCTGCCCACACCCTCAACTGTCCACAAGATTTGGCAATCAACCATATTCAAATGCCACACGGAATGTAAGATTTCATAATACAAGGAGATCAGCAATATAAACTTTTTATCCAAGGATGACTTTAGAAAGTACTTTCAAAAAAGAACCACACAAAACCACAACTTCCACTGATAAATGAAACTTCTGAGCTTACCGTGAGAAAGACAAAGAACGGAACAGCAGATACAGAATAAGCCTCTGAAATTTCTGGTTGCTCCTCAGCCTCAACCTACAAAAACATTGGAAGAGTAATTAAACCACAACATGTTTCTTGAATTTATCAACATAATAATGCAGGCCAATTAAATGATAAGTCCCACCAACATCATCCCCCAACCCTTACCACCAACACAAAACTGTATCTTAAAATTGGTTTCTAAAAGAGCATTCTTGTCTCTTATATAGACTTTGACAAGACAATCACCAAACATAACCAATATTTGGTAACGTATCAGCTAAAGGTTTTCCAAATTCTCTTCAACAAAGGTCATGTTCTACAAGCTTTGAAGTTTGAACAATCAAGTCTAACCCACAGAAAGTCCAGATTCTTAACACTGAGCTAATGAGCTTCAACTTGCAGCAGTAGATTTCCCTAAACATCCAGATAAGTGACATAAAATGATATCTCACCACTTCTCTAGGACCGAGATCAGAAACCACAAATAGCATGAAAGAAGATCTGATCTATGGAAGCAAACTACCTCACTGGTGCATTTGTACAATAGTGGAGAGCAAACAAAATTTGATCCTGATATCCAAACTCTTAACCAAACCACTTCTTCGAAAAAACAAACATTCATCCAAAGTATTATTTATACACTGAAAAGGCAGACTTTTTCACATGAAACATCACCACTTTTTCAATGGAAAAAACCCTTTCACAGGCATCTCAAAACCAAACTTAAGACAATAGAGGCAGCAAGTCCATCCATCTTAACATCTTTAACCAGTGTACTTGCAACCATAGCCAGCAGATAATAACACACTAGTACTCTACTGCCTCAGTCCGTCCATGCCACAAAACTACTCCTCAAAAAAAGAAAAAAAAACCTTCAACATCACACTGGATTCTTACTGAATCCATGCTCACTCAAATTTGATCCACACCACAACAATATCCTATAGATTCTTAAAACACATAGCTAAGAATCCAATATGAGCGATGACACATAGTCCAAGTGCAAGTGACTCTCAGACTAATTGTCGGTAGAATATCACTAAGCAAACCACTATTTCAACAAAATTGAGCAATCCACAACCATCATCAAATATTAATCAGCCAAAAAAAAAACCCCAACTCAGCTTAAAACACAGTAATCACATATTATATTATACAGTCAAACCCAACAAAACAACAACAACAACAACCATACTGGAATTTATATAAAATACACACAATCAATTACTTAAGCAACATTAAAACTACAAAAGACACCAACTTTATCATGCTCACACTATCAACTCCCTAAAATACCCAAGACTAACCAAAATTAGTAACACTATCTATGAGTAGGAGCAAGCAACCCATTAAAATAACCAAGTCACAATTATACAAAGCAAAAAAAAAAAAAACACCCAACACCACAGATTCTTTATCAATGAAAAAAGCCTAATATCATTAAAATGATACAAACAAAAAAATTAACCCTACAAAAAACGAAAAAAAAAGTTACATATCATAAAAAGATACAAACTTTATCAATAACATACCATAAGAAACAAAACAATAACCCAGAAAGAATTACACAAACCAAAACCAAACTAAACAAGACAATAAACCATACTTCAATCAATAAGCAAAGGTATAAAGTAGTAAAAGAGGGGGTTGGTTACCCTAAGAAAATGGGCATGAGGGAAATCAGTAGAAAGGTGTGAAAAAACTTGGTCCATATGCTTAGAGGCATCACACCACCCTGCCCAGAAGTGCAAAATCACAGGACTCCCCTCATTCACAACCTTCTCTAACTCTCCCTTTGACTTTACATCCTTCACACTTCCTCCCACCATTGCTCTCTCTCTCTCTCTCTGTCTATGTCTCTCTAAACAAGAAACAAGGGACAAAAGTGAAGTTTAACTAAGGAAACTAAACAAGTTTTGCTTTAAATCGTAAAGGGTGGTAAGAAAAGAAAAGAAGAGAGAATCGAGTTCTGTTCTCTGTTTTGATGTGTACAAGGAGGGGCTTGAGTTAACGCTACCTTGGAATAAAATACGTGTAGTGTCCTTTTTTTATCCTTTATTTGGGCTTTGGCCCTTTTGGTGGGTTCACAGGTTTGCATGTGTGGGCGTGTGGCAGTTGTGTGTGTATGTGTGTGTGTTTCATTTTTCTAGAAAGTGGTGTTTTATTCATTAAATCGACCCAAAATGTATAAAACGGACCTGAAATGTGGCATCAGCAACGAGCTTTACAAGTTGCATAGTACTCCCTCCGTTTCTAAAAGTTCTTCCACTTTTTCCTTTTTATTTGTCTCAGAAAGTTCTTCCACTTTTTAAATCTAGCATGATTTTTTTGGCTAAATGACTCATTTCTCATTGTACTTTGGTCAAATTACCCTATCCCTCATTCTCACTCACCCACTTGTTGAGGATAAATTAGTCTTTTTTCAGCTTTCTTAATATGTGTGCACTCAAAAAAAGTGGAAGAACTTTCAGAAACGGAGGGAGTAACAAACTAACAATAGTTGTGTTGTGTCATTGGTTTAGCTGTGAAGGTGCCACCTCTGTGGATCCAAGGGTCAATTCAATTGTCTTTTGATTCTCAAAAACTAAAAAAATCAATTTTTTATTATTTGGCAGTCAAAAATTCAATTCATTATTTGTCTTTTTATTGTATGTTTTACAAAAAGAAAATTATTTGACATCTTAGGAGTGTTGATAATTATAAATAGTGTGCATTCTCACCAAGAAATTTTGAATGACTTTAATATACTTCCTTCCACAGATTGAATGTCTTAATTGATATGAGACGACATCCAACCTTTTATTTGGCTGGCTATGCCTGATGCTTTCCTCTCAAATGTAACTAGCTAGGGTACCAAAAATATCTCTCTTCGGATCCATATTGTTTTGAATGCGGGATGGTAGACACTGGAGATATGATTTCATGCTTTATGAGATTGACCGAGAGAAAAAGAACAATCAGTCACAATGTCCCGCCAAATTTCAAAAGGGAGTTCATCAGAACCACTCGTGAGGACAGATAATAGTGCGTGTTATCAAATTTGCTATTTGCTTTTGGTGGAGATGGAGTAACAATTAACCTTTCGATAATCGAGAACATATCTCACAAATTAGACATAATATCATGGCTCAATTTGCTCTATAGTACTTAAATGCTTTGGCCACAAGAACCAATCTATTGTGCGGTAAGAGGCTAAAACATAAGTTAATATCGCCTGAACTTTCCCGGCCTTCACAAAGGTGGATAAAACTTAATTTTAATAGCGCTTCAACCAATAAACAAATAATAGTTATGGAGGAGGTGGCATTGTTTGAGCTCATAACGTTGTTGTAAGGTTTGGTTTTGAGTGGTGTATATCACTTTATGCCGATCCTTGCCGCATTAAAGGCACATCGCTTAGCCTATGACATGCAAATGTTATGCTTGAAATGGACTTCGTGCTTATAAGTGAATGCTTGAAGGACGATATCTTTTAACGAGCGTACTATAGTGTTTGTCTATGGAAGGCATGCTAGTGGTTTTTTAGGAATTTTTCAAATTTCGTAATCTTCACTTGCTACAAAGTCCCTTGTGCTTATAAATGGTTTTAAATTGTAGTGGTTATTGATATAGTTTGTTCTTGCTCTACTCAATCTAATTTGACAATTCCATTCCATATTCTTTTGCAACAAACTTTCATGACATACCCTTCCTATAAAATTATTTCTACGATATGTCCAACCCAAAACATTATTAATGCAAGAAGGGGTCATAGAGACCACAAGACATAGGTTTAGGTGGAGGGCGTGGGGTGGAATGTGTGTTTATTTTGTGGTTGTGGTTTGGGTGCATGGGTGTTGTTAGTGGACCCACAACTCCTCTTTTTTATGAGAATTTCACAATCTCGGTTCAAACATGATGATCTGAAAACACATTCGACCAATAACAATATAATGATCAAATCATTCAAATCCACCATCGGCCAAATCTTGAATACTTTAACTAAAGAACAAACAAAACAAATAAATGAAAAGTTAGTATCTCCATGCATGCCAAATAACCAATCGATCCTAACGACATAGCCGCTTCCCCTACCGCCGCTTGTGCCATAGTCCAATCTTTCTCCTCCGAAACCCTCCGTAATTTGCAGATGACAGGGGTATGGAGAATAGAGTACTTTACTCTGAAGAAAGCACGACGTGAAAAATTGACTTGGAAAATGCCTCTCTTATTTGATTGTATCCCCTCACTACCTAATTTATACTAGCTTGTTCCTTGATGGAACTCTATCGTAACTTCGCTTAGTTGTGGTATGGTTAATATAAGGTGTCACTGTGTGAGAGAGTTTATTTTGATTTGGCTTAGTGTTGAGTTTCAATCATTTCATTTTTTAAAGTAATATGATAACATATTATAATGTATAATGTATTATGTGTTTGTCTTAATGAAGGTAACATCATTTGAAATAATCTCTTGATCTGCCATTTATACAATAATAGTGTAGAGCAAACAAAATATGATCCAGATATCTAAACTCTAAACCAGACCACTTGTTCTTCGATAAACCAAACATCTCATCTTCTTCATAAAAATCAAAAACAGGTTACTCTCATCCAAAGTATTATTTACACACTCAAGAGGCACACTTTTTTCATATTCATGAACCATCACCAATTTTTCGAAGGAAAAAAACCTTTCAGAGAAATCTCAAAACCAACCTCAAGATGACAGAAAATTGAAATCAGACCCTCACATATTAACAAAGTTAGAGCAATACCGATCATTATAACAATATTAACATTTTCCGAAACAAATAAGGCCCACAACACTTCTAATGTGATCACTTCTTTAAACAAGTCCATCCATCTAAATATCTTTAAATAGGATACTTAAGCTTGCAACCATAGCCCGTAGATAATAACACACTAGTACACTACTGCCCCAGTCCGTCCATGCCACAAAACCACTACTTGCTACCAAGAAAGAAAGAAAGTAAAACCTTCAACATCACACTGGATTCTTATTCAATTCATGCTTACTCAAATTTGATCAACACCACAACAAGTAGCCTATAGATTTTTAAAACACATAGCTAGGAATTCGATATGCTCGATGACACATAGTCCAAGTGCAAGTGACTCTCAGACTAATTATCGGTAGAATATCACTAAGCAAACCAGTATTTCAACAAAATTGAGCAATGCACAACAATCATCACATATTAATCATCAGCAAAAAAAAAACCCCAACTCAGCTTAAAACACAACAATCAATCAATAATCAATAATAATAATAATAATAATCTATAATAACTATTTAAAGAGGAACTTTTTCCTCAGTTTACAGCGCGCCACCTCATCCGCCATGTCATTTATTAGTTTAAAAAAAGAAATTCATTTTATAAAGTAATATAACAATAATAATAACTATTTAAAGAGGAACTTTTTCCTCAGTGTACAACGCGCCACCTAAGCTGCCATGTCATTTTTTATTTTTCCCACAAAGAAAATCTCAAAAAAAAAAAGTAAAGTTAGAATTATCTATGGCAACTTTTCGATGGCGAATTATACATGGTAAGTATATATATACAATATCTTTTAGTATATAATTAAATTTATCAATTGATATATCTTTCATAAAAAATTAATTTTGATAAAACTGGATAGAGTTCGAAAAAAGCTTTCAACCGAAAAAAAAACTAAATTTTGTGTTTAATTGTTTTGACACTAAAACACTAATAAAAACCCTATCAATATTGTGCAATTATAAAACTACATGTTGAGATCTTTCCAATGATACACTAATAAATATGAATGGATATCGGGATCAAAACTTATAGCGTTTACAAGTTATGAGTGCGAAAAGCTAAACTGAACTGAATTTATAAAGAACAAGGCCTATACGTTTCATAAGAAAAATTATATCATACATCCGAGTGTACCTAGCACCGTACACCTTGTATTTAGATAAGTAAAAATTAGGCTTTTATTTTCATGGTGTGGTATCAAATTAGGATTAATATAAAAAAACAACATAGGGTGTACCTAACAACTTACACGCGGGCACCGTACACCCAAGTGTACCATGTATAGATTATGTTACAAAAGTTTATATGAACAATTTACTTCAAGGCAAATTATATCATACACCCGGTGTACCTTGCTCCGTACACCCACCTTTGTATATAGATGATTAAAAGATTGGGCTCTTTTATTTTTTATGAAGTATTGGACCTAAAACAAGAGAAATAAACAAAGAGGGTGTACGGAGTAAGGTACACCGGGTGTACGATGTAAGTATTCTTACTCCGTACATCCTACACCCGGTGTTGTATCATATATAGGGCTTGACCCAATAGCAACATATAACAACCCAAAAGAAAAATAACCACATATATAATACACTATATAACATATGTATGGGCCTGGTCTACCATGCTCATGGTAAACCGGGTGTAGGATATAAATTGCCTAGTAGTAGTCAGAAGGTGACTAATTTATAATAGTTGACTAATAAGTATAAGTAGGTTGTAGTACATTGATATAAATAAGAAAAAAAAGACCCCGTGTATACCGGGTGTACATAAGAATGAAGGGAAAAATATGAGCAAAATTAAAGTAGGCAAATTATAACATACACGCAAGGGTATTTAACATCGTACACTTTCTCTTTGTGTTTATTTAGGTAGGTAAATATTAGTTTTTTTTGTTTATTTGGGATTAAGCCTAAATAATATAGGTGTACCTAGCAGCACATATCGGGGTGTACCATTTTCAAATTTGTCTTTCAGTTTAATTCCTTAGTGTATGTTGTATCCCATTAATTAATTTAAGAATGATAGATATGTCTGATTCCCTAAATTCATAAAAGACAATAATACAAGATTAACAACAAAAAAGATTAGGAGTGTCTTATACTATACAATACACAATGTGTATGAGGGGTCATGCTGATCATTTACGCATGTTTTATTGTGTATGAGCATTCCATACAATATGTTTTACACTAACAAAATATTCCAACCTTATATTCTAACAAAGAACTGAACAGAGGTACTCAATTACAAGGAATATAACCACATTAAATTTTTTTCCACACTTCAAATATTTATGGTACATTCTCCATTATAATATTCTCCATTATTTTCATTTTGGTCAATAAATTTTTGTTTTTAGTAAGTAAAGTTTGATTTGATGAGGGCTAATGAGTTTTTTTTTTTTGTGTGAGCTTTGTAATATTGAGTATAATAATGAGTTTCCTCTACAACTTATATAATGATATTT